>JAPYZC010000881.1:0-24395 GCA_030522665.1 Ichneumoninae sp. A BG-2022a
GGGGGGGGGGGGGGGGGGGGGGGGGGGGGGCGAGAGGCGTCGCCGCACGGTCGATGAAACACCGTCGTGGAAAAAATGTATTTATCGTCTTATCGCGAAATTGGCTCGGTGCGTGTGACTTACGAGAAGTTCGTTCGGCGTCCTTTGCCAACACACTTGACAAGCCGGCGTCGTCCGTTGAACGGACCGCTAGAAAGCCGCGGACACTGAACGCCAAGGGAGGGAGTGGGGGGAGGCAGCCACCAGCAGCGGCACAGGACCGAACTCGCGCGAGAGATATAACCCTCGGCGAGTCTACCGAGAGAGTCTTCGGAATCCCCGTGACCTTCGCTCGTTCGATTCATAAAAAGTGTATTGTATTATTCATCACGGTGGTGACTTATTCTGACTTCATCGGCTCTGTCGTACGTGCATGTATGTATATATATATATGGGTATGTGTAATTTATACATATATGTTCGTCACGCTCCTCTGCCTTTTGCCCCCCATCGGCCGTACGAAAATTCCGGCGACATTTTGAGACATGGCAAAATGGATCGATCCGGGAAGAGGGGAGCGGTGAGAGAAGCGAGGCAGAGCCAGGCGGTACACCAGTGGAATCGTAGTTTCACCGTTGAAACTCGAGCGAGGTGTGTTTCCCGGGCGGTCTCGTGGGAGCCTCTCGCTCCCTCTTCCCCCCTCCCCGCCTCGTCGGTGCCTTGAATTCGCTCGAATCCCGGAGCCCACGGATATACGCAGTGCCGATAGTGACGAAAAAAATTGATGTTTCGTCAAAATTTTTGGCATTGGAAAAACTAAGGGACCCCTCGAATTCGTACCGATCGATGTACCGGCGAAAATAGAAATGCTCATCGATTTCAGCTGGTCCCATTTGTGCGGAGGGGAGGGGGCCGTACACACGACTCTGCGTCCTCCGCGTCCCTCGCACGTTACCCGTAATTTCGATATTTATCAGTCTCGCAAAGAAAGAACAAAGAAAAAATGTCGAAGGCAAAGAAAGAGAGAAAAAAACGCCCCACGAATTGCAACAAAACATTGTATCGCGTGCGTTGTGGACGTAAAGGCCGTTGGGTATGTAACACGTTCGATGATGGGGCTACGGGATGCCCGTCGAGAGATTTCGCCGGAGCAGCGCTGCAGAGCCAGCGACAGCGAGCCGGAGGCCGGAGAGTCGAGGAAGCCCGTTTCGCCGATGGGGAAACCTCGTGCCGACGGGATATATAAAGAGAGAAAGAGAGGTTCCCCCGGCTTCGTCCGTTCGCGGAGCTGCCGGTTCGTAGGATATCTTTGCGGTTTTGTTCCGTTCCCGGCTTCTCCCCCCGTCGTTCCGTGTATCGTTCGTGAACAAAAATTCGCGAAACCCGGCTCTCCGGGCGGCAGACGGCCGCGGTGGTTGGAATATCGCCTCGCGGAGTCGCTGCGAACGGCGCGCCGCACGGATCTCGCCGGATGGAGAGCCGAGGCGAGAAACAAAAAGTTAAAAAAAAATAAATAAATGACGCGAGTCGCGAGGCGCAAAAAAAAAGATAAAAATGCAAGATGCGAGAGATCGAGAGTCGCGAGAGGTCCGAGGCGGCGAGGCACGGAAGCCTCCGGGAGGCACGTGCACACGCGTGTCCCGTGCGTCAGTGCCTCGGAAACGCCGCATTTAATGGCAGCCGGGATAAATAGTGTGCGCAGAATATTCGATGTAATGTTAAGAATTTTTAGAGACAAAGTGGAAACTGAGGAAAAAAAACGAATTAATAATTTAAAAATGTAAAAGCCGAACTCACCATGGCGCGGACTGTGGTTTGTGCTGCTGGTTCCTTCGGATACGAGCTCCCTCTCTCCCTTTATCCCCTTGTAGCTTTAGCTGCTGCTGCCGCTTTGCTGATCCGTCGGAGCTCGGTGCTCTCGTCTAACTAACGAGAGACTCTTCTGCGAGAGCGACTCCGAGTATGTATGCGGTACTCTAGCGACGACTGACCGACGACGGCGACGACGACGTACGTGTGGCTGTGTGTATGTGTATGTGTGTGAGAGAGAGGGAGTGAGATAGATCGTCTCGCCTCTCGGTTCGCTCTTCGTCGCACACTATAACAACCACGTAAGAGATGAATTCACAGAAGTGTCGGTTACAATGGTAGCAAAAAATGTTTAAAAAATTGTATTCGGCACCGTGAGCGATATCGAGATAGAAACGAGATATTGCGCCGTCTCTCCAGACTCAATTTTCCTTTTTTTTTTCCTCTTTTTCTTTACATGAATTTCGCGATGCCGAGTAAAGATAATTTTGTTTGTATGTATGTATATATATATTATTATTATTTTTTTTTTAGCAAGAGAAGAGTACAAGAGTTAGAAGCAGATGGGAAGTAACAGCAGCACACGCTCTTCGTTTCTGTCTTGGCTTCTTCTAACGCTTCTCCGCCTGCCGCTGCTGCTGCTTGCCTTCTCTCACCCTCTTTCTATCCTCTAACTCTCTCTCTGGCACGGGAGAGCCAGCGAATATCTATCGTCGCGAGCGGGATATTATGCCGTGAAAAAAATAAAAAAGATTTCGAGTTGAATATTTTAATACCGAGAAGGAGTAAGACCCGACGATGCTGGTCCGTTCGGCGTCGATAGGTGTGTGTACCGTGAACGAGGTAGTCGACGATTCGAGGCGGCGGGCGCGACCTGCGAGCCACGAGAGCTGCAGCGGACGAGCTTCGGAGTTATGCCCTGAGTGGTAATACGGTTGGAGATATACGAATATAACGGCGGGGGTACACACGGCCGACGGGAAACGCACTCCGGACAGCAATGGAGTCTCCTGTTAACCGTGCGAGCTCGCTGGTATCACTACGCCACGCGACGGGTTGCGCACTGGGTTCGGCGATGTGGCGGCCGAGAACGGGGGAACGTAGCCTCGTGCCGACGGGGAGGGGGAAAAGAAGCGAGCGCGGTTGCGACGCGGTCTGTACGTCGTTTGATATGCGCGCGACTCTATTCGCGGTGGCGTTTAAGGGGGTTTAGGGAGCTAGCTGAGAGGAGTGGGGGTAACAGAAGACGGCAAGAAGCGCGACGCGGCGCGCACTTACTACGCGACGTGAAGCTAGAGCTCGATCGTCCGACGTTAAACCACGGTAAAAGTACGTTTTTTCGTGGGAAAATCGGCGTCCCGTTGGACGTGGCGCGAGGCGCAGGGATAGATTGGGTTTCGTGCGCCCGCGTAGGGTAGCTTTATAAGCCGTGGGTGCGGTCTTGTTTACAGGACGGGTCCGGGCGAACTAAGCGGACTCGTGATTGGCCGGCGCGCACCTGCAATGCGTCAGCCGGCCGCGCGGACTGTGCCGCCGCCGGCTACCGGGTCAAAGCCAGGCTTCCGTACACCGCGGCGAGGACCCGCTCGAATGCATCGTCGTCGAGGCGCGCGGGGGCCCTCTTTTCGCCCAACCCCTTGTATTACGACCTGCGAGATCCGAGAGAGCCTTATCCCCCCGTTGCAACCCTCGAGACGATGGGTTACGCTTTCGATCTTTTTTCGAAACGGGAAACAACGAAAAAAAAACCCCTTGGTACTATTGCGTTACACGTACCTCGTGACATCGCGTCCCCGCCGACATCCTAGATCTTCCGAATCCAGGGAAACCCCTGGAGGATCTGCCAGAACGAGAACCAACCCCATTCACCCACTTATTATTTCTCGTGTCCTTTATATACGTATATAGAAAGCATATATATATCAATTTTACCGTGGCCGCCATTCAACTCTTTTTCGATCTTTTCATCCTTGCCTTTATGGCCCTTAGTAGTTTTTTTTTTTACCTTTTTTTTGCTTCTAGCATATTTAGGCGCCCGAGCTATTTGCATGGTACGATAAATATGTTGATAAGGACGTGGATACTTCCTTCGGAGTGTGTCTCGTCCTTGTGTCCTTACAACGCTCCCCTGCTAACAGTATCATTCCCCCGCCCTCGATGCGATCGAACGCAGCAGCAGCGACCGGCCACCACCGCGGCGACGTAAACGAGAAATGAGGTAGCGTTTCCAAGACTCGCCGGCTTCTCTCTACGTTCGATCAACGATTTCCCCCTTTGATCTGTACCAGTCTCCACCACTGCTCGCCTGCTATCCCCACGTTAACGCTATACCAGGCTAATTCAGGAAAAACCTATCCTACCTATATTCCCTTGTATACATATATTCTGTACTCTCCCTGTATATTCTCCATTCCTTCTCGACACAACACAGCGCGTATATATATACCTATATCCGAACCCTCCGTCGCAGTATTACCCGGGGAACGAGGGTGCAGGAGGAGCCCCGGAAAGTCAAAGGCCGACCGTGACTCTATGCTGCAGTCCGTTGGTCTGTGCGTGGGGATGACACAATTTTCTCTCCTACCCCCTTCTTACTCATCGTTCTCCTTTTTTCTCTCTCTCTCCCTCCCTCTCTCTCTTTCTCTTCTGTTTTAAAGAATTTTTATAATTTTTTTATTTTAACGCTTTGAATTTGAAAGAGACAGACATTGACGAGCTTTTTTTTATCGTCGATATTGCTGTTGGACACGAGGGTGCATGCACCTGACACTCGAACAACCGATGGAGAGATAAGCATTATGCAGGTTATTCCCGTTGTGCCTATAATCTTCCGCCTATCTGAATCTACCGTCGGTATATGTAAATGCGATAGTTATATAGTTCAACGAAAGGCCGCAATCGAGGTTTCTGCGTACAATGTATATTACGTTTTTTTTTCCTTCCTTTGTTGTTGTATTAAACATCACGTGTCGGTGAGCGCGAGTTATAACGTCGCGGAGAGTTAGAGAGAGAGCCTCGAAAAAGCATTATTGCCGGTCGATTGTATTACGCATAGCAGGCGTAGGTACCTACCTCGATGCAGCATTTTATGCGCTAAAAGTGACGCGCGCGCGGTGTGTGCCTCGTCGGCGTCGGCGACGACGCTGTGCGATGCCCGCTCTGCGACGACGGTGCTGCGTAAGAGCCAACGAAAATTTCTCATCGTTTTGTATGCTCCTTCTCTCTCTCCCTCTCTCTCCCTCCCTCTCTCGGTGTACAAATTTAATGACGCATGAAAATTAAAATATAACGTGAGAAAAATATTATGCGCGAGGGCCGTTTCTATTTGTTCAATTCGCGAGGCTAATTTTTTTTGTCTCTTCGTTTCATAATTGTACGGAAATGAGATAGCAGAGACATAGGAAAAAAAAGAGAGGGAACGAACGAGCGATTGAAAAAGAAAAAGAAAAACAAAACAAAAAGACAGTCTCGATGCCTGCAAATCCATTGGGCGTGCGCGAATGTACGCGCAATGCGACACGCGATCGAGGGAGAAGGAGATAGAGTCGTAATCTCGTTAGAAGGAGAGGAGGGCAGAGACGGGCAGAAGAGGGTGAGCCAAGAGGCGGAGGATTTCCTCTGCGCTGGCTTGTGTAGCAGTCCGCCCCCGTACAGCCCGGCAATGTGGGACGAGGGGATGGACGGGAGGGATTGCGCGGCAGGTCGTCGTCGACGAACGACAACGGTGTGTGTAGCGTTTGCGAGAAAACTTAATCTCGTTAGATAGAAATTGAGTTAAGAGTAAGGCCTATGACTGTTCCGCACGGCACCCACTGCAGGGTTACCTTTTTTTAAATTTTTTTTTTACTCTACCGTAGTTGTCGCTATACCGACGCGTGCATTAAGAGATTATGGGTCTGCGTATATCATCCTCGAAAGTTCGCAGTGCTAGGGCTGCGATTAAAGCTTCTCTGTCTGCAAAGTGGAACTTTATGAATTCACATTCCATTTATATCGCCGGGACGCTCCCTTTTCCGTGGAGGTTATTTCGTCGAGTCTCGCGAAAATGCCCTCTCGCCATCCGTGATGGAATCTACCGTTATTGTTTTTTTTTATCATTAACTTTTTTTAATTTTACTTTTTTTTTTCTCTACCGTGCGGCAACGAGAGACTATTGGGACGTACGTGCTCTGGTTCACTGAGAAGAGAGTAACGATCAAACATTCTACTCCGGTCTGACGCCGTGACGTCATGGACTTGCCACTAGGCGAATGTCGTTTAGGAGACAGAATGAGAATTGATTCTACACCGTAAATGCCGTTTTCGTGCATACGGCCGACTTACACGTGTCGGAAGGAAACAAGTGTTCTTATATCATCCTTCTTATCGATTATGTAGTCTCGATGTACCCCCCTCCCCCCTCCCTTCCTGCCCCTCTGCGGAAAGGACGTTATTCTTCTTGTCAAAAGAAATTCTTTAACACCTCGCGGTCTGTCCCGAGACACGATGCATATTCGTGCCGCCAAGGCCGTGAGAACAGCCTGAAAATGACAGGAAATCCGAGCGAACCAACAATGAAGCTCTATAACGCGCGTGATTTACTTAACGTTCTGTGCCACTGCTGCTGCTTTTACCGTTTACACTCTATTTTATGACAGGCACAGCCCTGAGCCTCAAGGAAAACTCAGGGGGGGACGCGTTTTTTAGAGCTTCATCCAAATTGATTTGCAACTACGAATTCGTAATTATAATTTTTTTTCTCCCTTCCCTCTTCGCTCGATGGCCAGCGAGTACGCTTCGCTCCCGCAAGTACGTCGATGAAATATCGTGCAACCTGTGTAAATCGGGCAATAAATCAGTCAGACATTCATTTTTTTTTCTTCGTTTCGTTTCCCACCGCTCAATCACGTGGACAGCCCAAATTTTTCATTTGGACCCCGAAATCCATAACTCTTTATTAAACTCTTTACACCATATATATAATATATATATAATGTATATTATTAGTTAAACGATTTGTACAGTTCAAACATTATCAACATGTCGAGTTTGCTTCTTTTTTTTTCTTTCTTTCTTTCTTTAAATATTATTTATACATCGGGAATACTGCAATTGATTAAGCAGGTACTACTGGCACGATAGTAAATTAAACGACGATCTCTGTTATGCGGCATAATAACGCACGAACGAGGCTCGAGGGCTTCCAGCACGCATGGTACGACGCCTGTCTGTCTCTCTGTCGGGGTGCGTGTTATGTATGTGCGGAGGGGAAGGAGGGAGAAGACACGGTGCTTGTATGCCCCGGACGAAAAAGAATATCCGCTTCTACGCCGGCATGGAAGCGGATCGGGCGAAAGGAAGAAAAAAAAAAAAAAGAGAAGAGATAGAGAAGATAGGGTATGCGAATAGGTACAGTGTATAGGCACTACTAACCAGTGTTCATCGTCTCGCGAACGCGAAATTCCTTTCTAGGCTTTTTTTTTCTCCTTCGTCTCGCTTCCATCGATACGAACGAATGGAACCCGAAAACTTTGCCCCGTTGCCAATCGTCGCAATGGCTATCACCGATTCACTCGAAAGTTATTGGAATGGACATAATAGGTAGAATAGGATTGGTAGTCTCGACCTCGAGTGCGGTCGCCATGCAATCGTTCGCAGTTTCCATTTCACCGAGGGACTCGAGAACCTTGCCGAGATTGTACCAGGTCTGATGAGAATTCGGGTCGATTTTCGCCGCGTCTCGCAACGTTTTCTCCGCTAGCCTCTGACTTCCCAGGTAGTGGTAGATCAAGCCCTGTGAGAAAGAAAAAAATCGAATATGAAAAACGTAGTTTTTTTTTATGAAAATGTATCCAGATAGACGAGCTCGACGGGACGGACGCAGTTGGAGAAATATTTGCGACATGTGCAGCGCATATCGCAAATATTGCGCCAACTGCGACCGTCTTTTGTGGCGCCTGTCTATCTGAGTATACGATAATAAAAAAAAAAAACGGTTCGAGTTATTTACCAAGTGCTGAAGACTCTTAATGTGAGACGGGTTAATCGAAACGGCGTTCTGGTAGCACTGTTTGGCTTCGGCATACTCGAGCTTGTACTCGTGCAGCAAACCGCGCTGCGAAAAGAGCAAATTAATATTGTTCGTCTCGTCGGACGAGGTATAACGGGTTTGTTAGTTTTTTGCTGTTGTCGATACTCACAGCGTACATAATATGGTGACTCATAGGAAAAATGCTCGTGGCTTCCTGAAGAGACAGCGTGGCTCCTTCGGGACGATCAAGCGCGAGGAACACTTCGGTAAGTAAAAGCCAAATCTGCAGCTGCAACAGCCAAGCTCGCTGGGGTCCGGGTTTCGGTGTGAATGAGCTCAGGGACGATGCAACTTCGGAGAGAGCCTGCTCGATCCTCGAGGCGGCGAGCGATTGTGCGTGCAGGGAACCTGGCGACACGAATATTCGATCGCGTGACGGTATTCGTAATTCGTGCGAAAACTTTCCCTCCACCTCTCCCGCCGCTAAACGATCGATCGACAAAGTTTGTACTAACTTGAATCTTTGTCGGACATTTCCGATGTGTAGAGCTGAAATACGCTCCGAGTTTCGCTGCGTTTCTCGCTCTGCTGATCGTTGCAGTCGACGTTTGTCTGATCCTCGTACAAACTTCGCCACAGATGAAGCATGCTTTTTATCGTGAAAAGTGCCTCCTCGCCGCCGAGACTGTGCAGCTCGAGATTAGCCTTTACGTAGAGAAAGTTCAGATTGTCTGGGTATTCCTCGAGCACGCTGTTTATCAGGTGGAGAGCGTCGGTGTATTGCTTGTGGGCCGAAAGCAGCAACGCCAATAAGTGCAAGGACGGTATGTGCTCGGCACGCAAGTTCAAGGCAACCTTGACGTGTACCATGGCGTCGTTAATCTGCCTGTTGACGGCGTACTCGTGCGCCAGATAGTACTCGGCCAGATGATCGTTCGGGTCGCATTGTTGTGCCCTAAAAATAACGATTTTTTATTTTTAACCAAGTTTGTCAAGAAGAAAAAACAAAATTACAATGTGCGAAGTTTCGCCATTAAGCTTATACCGCTTTGCGTCCGTGTTTGCTATGGACACTTCCGGAGACCTTCGAACTGGATTACGAACGTTAATTACACAAGTGGAGAGGAAAAAAAAAAGTTCGCTAACGAAGAGGCCCGTTCCGATTAATCTAGCGTTGCGGCAGATTGCTTCGACTAATTGGACAGAATATACACGTCGTGTATCGCACATCGTTGACCATTGAGGTTCGTGGCAAATACAATTTTACCGCTGTACGGAAGTTATCCAATTTTCCCGGAAGTCTGATGGATGAATTTTTTGTTTTTTCTCCGCGCAGCTTACCTGTGAAAACAATCCAGGGCCGTCGTGGTGTGATGCACTTTATCCTGCTTGAGTATCGTGCTGGCCGACAGTATGCTGTTGCCGATTCCGATGTAAAGATGACAGCGGGACTGCAAGCCCTGAGGACTCGCGGTTTCCCGCTGCAGAGCCTTTTGACTCCACTCGACGCCCTCCTTTATCATGTTCAGGTGCTCGTAGCAGAGCCGCGCAGCCAGCAGACAAGGCATCACTTTCTGCGGCGACAATCTCGCGACTACTTTCAGCACAGCGTATGCGTGGGTGTAGCGAGCGAGATTTATCAAGCACAATGCGTATTGAGTCCAGACGTGAACTTCCTGATGAGAAAACTTCATCGCTCGTTCGAAAGACTAAAAATAATATAAAGTTTGAAAAGTTAAAAAAATGCACAAAAAAAATTGTGAATTAGATTCTCAATCCCTCGAGGATTATTAACGGAGCGATTATTACCTCGAACAGAAGTTCGACTTGACTCCACCGTACGACGACTACGGTGAGGAGATCGTAGACGGCAGTGGCATTCTCGAAAGCGTGCAGCCTCGCCTCCTTGAACTCGGGCGATTGACTGAGAACTGCATCCCTAACGGCCATTGCCTCGCTGATCAGCAACAAGAGTATCATTTCTTCGTTCTCGTTGCGAGGTACGAATAGATTCGGTCCTACGTATTTCTTCGGCTTCCACGGCGACTCCGCGGCTCCGACGTTCGAGTTGTAATGGTTCATCCTTCGATTAGACGTTCCGATACCTGTGCACGGTATTTTATTTTTACTAACAGCGTTAATTTTAACGTTGTCGTCGTCGTTATTTTGTACACCGGAAACGTTATATCGCCTACCTAACGACGAGGACGGTGCTTCGGGCGCTTGATAAACCGATCCGCTAACTCCGCGCAACAGAACCTCGGCCAGTTGTCGAGTGAGCGTTAACCGGAGACTCTGCGTAGCCGTCGATTCAACCGCCGAGAGCATTCCTCTGTAACGATTTATCGCGGCCTGCGTATTGCCATTCTGAATGTGCAACAACGGTGCTCTCTGCAACGCCGTTTCCAATATCGGGCCTACGTGCTTCGTGGTACTGGGGGAAGGCTGCGGAGAGTAAGAACCTGCGACAGAAAAATTAACAAAAAAAAATTCGTTACAAAAAATATGAGAAACGTTCTTAACACGATGTTTTTTTTTTATAATTAATTTCAACAACTACCTATGCTACTGCTATTGATGGTAGAGGTACCGTTTTGTGGCTGCATCGCTAATTTGTCTTGCTCTTGAAGATAAACGAGCGTCAAATCGCCGGCGATCTCGAAGCACTTTATCACCTGCTCGTGCCACTCGGCTAGTTTGTACTTGGACTTTAAATTTGGAAGTTGCTTCTCCATACACAGAGCTGAAATGAAGAGAACGCGAACAGTCTAGCGTGAAGTGGGCGTGGAAGATGAAGGCGGAGCTCTGTCAGATTGCTGTGCTACATAATATTGACCTTTGATCGCGAATGACTCTGCTATTATACGTAAACTCCGACTAGGTAATTGTTTCTCCGTGAGCGACTGCAGCTCTGCCTGCTGATAGTGCTGCAGTGCCTCCTCGTACATGCCCATCGCATAGTGCAGTTTTCCCAAGAGAAGGTGAGCGTCCAGAACAACTATCGCCTGCAAATTAATTGATCGGTTAATTCTATTTCTTTTCCAATAATTTTGAGATATTCGCATTATCGGCTCTGGCATGGATAAACCACCTGTTTGTCATTTTCGTTGGCTGCAAGGACCAGGTAACGTTTCGTCTCCACGAGACCGGACTTTGCCTTGCCGACATTGGCCTCGACAGGCGGAGTCTGCTCCAGAAAGGTCTCCAAGCGACCTTCGCCACTGAGAAAATTTGCTAGACATTCTGGGAACAACGCAGACAAGGAAGACCAATGAATATTTTTTGCTCCAAGTGCAACAAAGAATGAAGGACAATTTTTTTTTTTTTTTGCCTTGGATGCAGATTTTTTTTTTTACTTCGTAATTACCGTTGCTAGGATAAATTTCCTTGAGATGATCAGCCAATTCTATAACCTTTTTCCAATTCCCTTCGCTCCTGTTCTTATCAATTTCCGTCTCGATTCTCAACGTATGGCCCTTCTTACTCGTCATTTTCGTTCGACGGTGCGTTCGACCAGCATGTGATATCTCATGGAACTCACGATATTACGAACGATTTCACACTGTGAACTGCTGCTATGGTATCATTGAATTTAATTCGTTCGCGTTTGCTCGCGAGAGGCCCGCAAATCAACGATTGAAAACAAGATTGACAGCGAGAGCAGCACGGAGGTTCGACCATGGCCCGACGAAATTCCTCGAGGATCGCCGCGAGAGGGCGCGTATCTCGTTACGAAGCCCGATTGGTCCGCGCAACTTTGCGTGCGAAGCTCTGCGTTCTTTTCGAACTGCCGAAACTCGAAGTACGAAGACAGCGAATAATTCGTGATACAAATCGGCAGATTTATTTTGTTATCAGAAAGTTTATATCGTACATCCGAGGCCCTTGAATTCCACCTCTATTGGTCGACTCAGATCGAAGTTTCAACGTCTTCGCTCGAACGATCGTGGCGACTACAGATAGAAGGGAATAACAATCGTTACAGCTCACTATAAATTGTATTTAATAATCCAATAACCTTCTATATTTTCGAGTTTGTTTTTTTTCTTAACGTGGCTTTTTTAGTATAGGTAATTCAAGCATTGAAACTTACTCGAATCTGGGTCTCGTCTTCGGTATAGCAACGTGATGAATTTTCGACGTCGAGATGGACTTAACTTCAGCCGGATAGTACTTCCGAGGCTCGGTAGTTTTGCCGAAGTACACACCGACTTTCCGACTCGAGTCGTTGACCCCTTGCCTAGCGAAACCGGAAGTTCTCCGCCTGCCAGCAGTAGCCGCAGCGTTTGCGGGTCCTACCTGTTAGAAAAAAAATATTGGTCGGCGCGTAAGAATCGATCGATTGATGCATACAAAATTCGCACCTTTTTCGGAACGTAGTTTACTATGTAGGGAAGGATAAAGACGCTCGTAGCTGCTATTGCAAGGATCACCAATGCTGTCCACAATTTGAAAGACACGGAAACTAAGCGGGTCAAGAAAAGATTGACGCATGCTCCCAGGGAATACCAAAATCCGAGGTGACAATAAGCCTCCAGTTCCTCGCCAGGTGACAGCATTCCGTACAGAACTGCCTCGGCGTAATTCGAATCATTCGAATTAGGTAATTAAAAAAATTCAACAAAGCGTGACGCGCTTTTTTCACTTTTGTTTTCCTCAATTACCATACAATAGACAATCCCACGTCGATGACGCGAGTCCCCACATGGCGGACATGACGTAATAGCCGATCAGGCCGATGTGACTTTTTAGCAACAGAACTAGTATCAAAATGAGATGCGTTGATGCTGCGATCGAGAACACAATCTGCAGACTCGTTAGCTCGACAAGTGGGGCAAGGGACAAGGACAGTTGACTCGACGCGAGACAACCGAGAAAATCAACGTAAATTGCACGCGGAAAAGACTCTGTGCATCCTACGTAAGCCTGCGCGATAAAAATAGATGGTGAATTATGGAGTTATAACAATTCTTTTTCACATCGACGCTCGCACTCCGTGTTCTCACGGTTGTGTAATCGTAAGATTTAATTATCTTCTCGCAACCCCCGAACAGGCTCATGGGAATCATTAATTGCAATTTTCGACGCTTGAAGAGACGAATCGTCGTTGCAAAACCGAACCGATATTCCTCGCGGCCCAGATGGGTGGCGGTCAATCTGTAAAAAAAAAAAAATTCTTTACGACCTCGTTGAATTGTGACGCGGGGACCGAAAAGGGACTCTTACTTCTGTGGAGGATCGATTAACGCTATCGACAATAAGAGGGTACAAAATGCGAATACCATCACGATTACACTCGCCACGAAAGAACGCTCGTTCCTCGGGGGAAGTGTAAATTCCGACAGAGAATCATAATCAGCTGAAATCAGAGAAATAAAAAAATTTGTTCAAGAAGAAAAATGTTAATTCGAATCATTCGCGATTTACCAAAGTGAAACTTCGTTCCGCAATGGTCCTTGCTATTGTTTGAAGGCTTGTGTGCCGAAGGAACTAAAATAATGTATCTTTCATTTTTATGTCATAGAGATAGATTAATAGTAGATTACGATACTAGTGCGAGAAATCTTTTTACGACAAGTGTGAGTTTGCAGCTCCAGCCGAAGGCGAGTGTTCCAATCACTGGGTGTTTTATTTTACTGGGTGTGAAAACGGGGGTTTTAGGCACGCGAAGCGTGCGCAGAATCGCCATTTTCGCACCGACTGATATGAAATATTGTGTTTGTTTTTTGTCGAAACTAACCAAAGGAGATAGGAAGATAGCAAGCAATCTCGTAAGATCTGTAGATACTGAAAAATATTCCGGAGAAACGGAGTAGAATCATTTCCAAATCGTCGCCGGAAATCTTGCTCATTATCTTCGCTAATCGGTAAACGTATAGTTGTTGGGAGACCCAGGTCGTCGATGCGATCAGTCCCACGAGCATGGCAATAGGAATCACAGCTTCGAACGATTTAACGTAGAGAATGAAAATCAGCAGGGAAGCGAGAAGCATCCCGTAACGTAGACTGTTTTGCACTGAGATGAATGCGATCGATTTAATTATCCGAATATCGCAGCTGAAGAAACAGAGCGTTGACAAACTTACGTCGCAGACGAGGCAGGACGAAATTCGGGAGCAGAAGAAAACCAAATATCTTCGCAACGTTCAACATCGCATAGCTCCATATGCCGAGAAAATCGTGTTCGTATTCTCGTATCATCATAATTAATTTGTACATAACGTACATGCACGATTGCGAGAGACTCAAGAGTACCAAATTCTTGTAGATCTTGTTCTTCCTCGAACTTATGTACGAGTGAACGGTCAGCGGATAATTTTCTTCCCTGGCGATACATCCGAACAGCCATTTCTTCATCCTGACGATGTTGTACAGCGGAAACTCCCCGAGGTTTCTTCCATCCGTCCGAATTATTTTGTTGATTTCTAAATCAATAAAAAAAGCAGATTACTTCAGTTACTACGTTCAGGTGTTTGGTCGTTTAGTTTTCAATGGCAGGAGGACGGAAGAGGAGGCTGTAATGCTGTGTAGGAAACGGTTATGGTATTGATTAGGGGAGGAAGGTGAGGGCAGGTGTTCAGTCAGCACCTGTGCCTCTTTCACGACGCGGCGTATGCTCGCGTTTGCCACTGACCCCAGTGTATTTTTTGTCAACATTCTTCCGAAGAAAGGTACTCGATTAGCCGTGAAGTTTAAGCAGATGTTGCAAGATGGATAGATACACCGTTACCGGGCGCATCGGCGAGGGGGCTCACGGTGTGGTTCTCAAAGCGACCGACAACGAAAACGGCCAAGAGGTCGCCCTGAAGAAGGTATTGCTCAAGAGAGTCGAAGACGGAATACCGACGTCCGTCATAAGAGAAGTCAAAACTTTGCAAGAGCTCAAGCATCCTTACGTAAGCTTCACTCGCGAGCGAACGATTTTTACGAAATTTCCTAAAACAAATTTTTGCGTATATCCTCCCAGATAATAGAACTGCTCGACGCGTTTCCGTCGGGTCTCGATTTCGTTATGGTCTTCGAATACATGCCGTCGGGTTTGTGGGAAACCCTGAAGGACAACGACAATCCTCTGACCATCGCGCAGACAAAGTGCTACATGAAAATGTTGCTGGAAGGAGTCGCTTACATGCACGATAAGCACATCATGCATAGGGTAATCGTAAAAATGGTCTAATGTGATGCTAAAAATTCTCACGATTTTCAAAATGATTGCTCAATTACTTCCCATACTTTTAGGATTTAAAACCAGCGAATTTGTTGATTAACAGCGAAGGACTATTAAAAATTGCAGACTTTGGTCTGGCGAGGCTCATGTGGGAGGATTCGACGAAGCCTTATTCCCATCAGGTTGCCACAAGGTGGTACAGGGCTCCGGAACTGCTGTACGGCGCAAGATTTTACAGCGAGGCCATAGACATGTGGTCGGTGGGTTGCATATTTGGCGAAATGCTCAACAACTCCCCGCTGTTTCCCGTGAGTTATCCGCTCAGCTTCTAACGTGGAAGTTGTGGTAAAGCCTTCAGATTCGTAATTGCATAATGGGTAATCCCAGGGAGAGACGGACATCGAACAACTGGCTATCGTGCTGAGACACCTGGGAACTCCGACAGCCGAAACCTGGCCCGAACTCAGCTCGCTGCCTGACTACAACAAAATAACATTTCCATATCACAAAGGCGTCCCGTGGGAACACATAATACCCGACACGACTCCCGACGCTCTGGATCTCATCAAGAATATTCTCGTCTATAATTCCATGAAGAGATTAGCTGCAAGGGAGGTACGAAGAAACCATAAATTCAATGAAACGAAAGTGTCGATTTATGGGTGGAAAAAATATACGGGTGTATATAAAACGTGGCTTACTCTTTGCAGGCGTTGCTCCACGTGTATTTTTATTTACCACCGTTTCCGTGTGCCGTGCAGCAACTGCCGAGACCTTCGCAGGGACACCGGAACAGAGTCCGGCCGAAGGACATGGAAACCGCGATTACGAGTAGATTGACCGTGCTCTTCAAGAATCTGTTGAGCGTCGTGTGAAATTTGCCTTTGCAGAGGCGCGACAGACTTCTAGATCTATTTGTCGAGATGGAAAATGTATTATTGAAACTCTTCTGGAGTAGAATACAGAATAATGGTACGAATAATTTTTGATGGTATATATTTACTCGAGGTGATCAGCCAATTCTGCCAACCGGTTACAATTCCCGTCGCACATCGATCCTCATTGATTACCGCCTAGATTCTCGACGTATGAATCTTACTCGTTGTTTTTTTTAAACTACTGCGAGAAAAGATCTCGAATGAAAAATTTTTTTTCGCAACCGTTCAAATGTTTCATTCGGACTGTTTTGACTGATTTTGACGAACGGATTTGCCGAGTTGCGGAGAGTGCAGCTGGCGCTGCGCTTTGTTGTCTTTGCAAGGTCGCAACGACCTTCAGTCCTTTGTCGACTTCGATGTTTTATTATTCTCGCGTTCCAGACGTACGAGACGCGCATCGCTCCTGTCGAGTTTATCTAAAGTCGTTAGATAAAAAAATAATATACCGTCTATGAGTGTCAAAGATTGTTTGAAAAAATTATTCGATCTAAAATGGAAGATTACTGGGAGATTGCGAGTCTCGAGAAGTGCGTATTAGAACTGGTAAGGATTCTCTGCATTACGCTCGAACATGGTTTTACATCCGGCGAGTGTAACACTGCCACACAAATGAATTAAATAAAATCAATAAAATTGATCGACTGCCGTTAGGTGCTCAATTCTTTGGAAGCTAAGGCAACGGCTGTAGCGGTACGAATCGATGTACTTAATCGTAAGATTCAAGTTGTCGATAACGGCTCGGGCATCGATAAAGATGTCTTAAGATACATAGGAGAATATCCCGCGATAGGCGAACGGTTCTCCGCATTGAATGAGAATGGCAGAATAATGCGAGGAAGAAGTTTGGTCAACATCAGAGTAATTTCATCAGTTCTGATGATTATGTCTAGAAGTCGGACTTGCACAAAGACGTATGGAAAGGTAAAGATAATTTTCCTTAAGTCTATAGTTGTGTCACTATTTGCGGAAACATTGTTAATTGATGAACAGATTTTCAGTCGCAATCGAACACCTTGGATGACTCTGATTGAGAATCGTCCTACCGGAGGCACTACTATAACAGTCTACTTTTCCAGAGAATCTCGCAACTGGTGTGACAAGATTGATTCATTTGCCATTCGCTACATGATTGCTTACCTTGCCATAGATAATAAAGAGGTAATTGTTTAATCGCGTTTAGGATAACGCAAAACCTCGCTCCACCTGATCCGAGCTCAGTCGGTAATAAAAACTGCAATCTACTTCAACAGTGCTAATCTCTTCTGGAAAGAAAATAGATTACCGACTGGTTTTTGTTACCGAAGGAGTCCGTCTCACATCACCTTAAGATGATGCGGTACAAGCCCCCACCCACCTACCCCGCCCTCAGTTGGTAACAAAAAGTGTAGTGCATGCCGTTTTGAGATCGCAGGCCACGGAGGGAAACGAAAATTGTTTTTCCCTGCGTCTGTCGATTCCATAGGGAAAGACAATTTTCTCTTTCCTCCGTGGTCTACGGTCTCAAAACAGCACGCATTTTACAGTTTTACGGTTTTTGTTACCAGCGGCGGTATTACACATCACCTTAACCATAAGCACAATCCATGTCCAGGTCTTCAGAATACTTGGAGACGTGTTGTACGGATGGTTAAGGGGAACTGAAATATCGCGGTCGGTAATAAAAACTGCAATGAACTTTTCTCAAGGGTGCTAATTTGTTTGAGAAAAAGCACATTCGAGCCGGATGCGCACGGTAATTTCGCATCCGGCGCGAATTCATTTTTTTCTCAAAAAAATTAACAATTGACGTGATGTCACCTCTCCCCCACCTGCCCCGCGCTCAGTTGGTAACAGAAACTGTACTCAATACCGTTTTGAGACTGTAGACCACTGAGAAGAAAAATTCTTTCCCTACGTCTGCCGATTCCCCAGGAAAAGACAATTTTCTTTTTCGTCGGCGGACTGCGGTCTCAAAACGACATTAGATACAGGTTTTGTTACCGGCGGCGGAACTTCAGATCGCCTGAAGGCGATGTTAGATTCAGTATAACTATTTTCTATTCGATTTTCTACATATAATCTATTTTCTTCCCAGAAGAGTTTACCATCCTTGAAGTAGATTAAAGTTTTTGTTACCGACTGAGCTCGGATGAGTTAGGGCGTACTTGGTGATGGGTTGTGCAATAAATTGTTTTTGTTTTTTTATGCCATAGGTATCATTTTCGGTTAGAGATGACTCGAGAGGAAGTATTCTTCTGCGAATCGGCAAGCATCAGAAGAGCCGACACTTGTTGAGAGTTATATGCGAACGGTCGGTGAATGTTGGACAGATACGTAGCGTAAAAATTCGAGTTTCTGACAAAGTAAAGATCACAGGTTTTTGGGGATTGGATTGTACGAAGTCGAGAAAAATTCAGCAAGTACTGCTCAATCTGAGACCTGTTCGCTGCTCTGAACTCGAGAGGGTTGTGATTAGAACTGTGACAAATATCTGCTCTTCGCGTATCGAAAAAGAAAGTATAAGCTCGGATAAGATATTTTTCCTGCTGTACATTGAGTCTTCAGACTCTGAGTATAATTTGTCTGCGAAGAACGGTCGATTCACTGTAGAGTTCGATCGAATCGACAAAATTGTAGATTCTATCGAGACAATTGCTTTTAGAGCAACTCACTCGAAAAAGTCGAAGCGATCCAGGGTGCTTGACCAGCCGCCAAACTGTCGCTTGATTGGCCAAAACCTGGGATGGAAACAGATGAGAACGTTCCCTGCGAACGTAGACAGGCACAACTTCGAAAACGGAACGATTTTTACGAAGAACCAATCGAGAGAGAAAGCTGAAACGAAGAATCGCACCAGTCGTTGCAAAGAACTTGTGAGAAACAATCGTGAAGACGATCAACGAGTATCGCGCAGGAGGAGTCGAGAACAAGTACTGCCCGTGAAGGACCGCAGTTACGATGTTCCCGATGGGCTGCCGATAGACCGGAAATGCAACACAAAGTGCATTGAAAATTCGCGTTGTGATACTGCCAAGCCAATATCACGAGGAGGAAGTCTAGACGAGATTCCGGCTAAGAAAGAATCCGAGCCCAATAATTCTGCAGCGTCGTGGATGAGCCAGAGTTTTGAAAGATTTCAAAGTGGTACCGGCGAGCCGGTGTTGCAAAAGAGAAGTCCGGACGAGACTCGGACTGCAAATCTGTACACTGGCAATAATGCCGATGCGTCTCCGACGAGTGATAAGTTGATCGAAAAGCTACAAGAGACTGTCGAGCCTCGACGTGTATCACAAAGAGTTAATCGTGGTTCGACGTTGAAAGAGTACCAGTACGACAACCACGGTGTCTTGTGGATAAGCCAGAAATGCGTCGAAAAATTGTCGAACAGCGTTGAGGAAATGTACATTTTAAACGACTGCTCTCAGTGGTCCGACTGGATTTACGAGCCAGATAAGGCGAATTGCAACGAGGTTCAACATTCTGGAGCCGTTCGTCCGAAGATTTACGAACGCTTCAGATTCCTGCCGTTGCACTTGCACGCGCTTCTCCCATATGGGGACACGAGGATCATCGGCGGAACTTCGCTCGAGGGGAACGGAGTCGTGACACACAGATTCAATCTGAATTTCAAACACCGTCGGCAGGATCTCGATGTTCGACCGTGCATTCGACGTTCCTTCGAAGTCAGCCTGAAGCTCGAGTCATTGCAGTCGATGAAGGTAAACAGGCGTTACAGATATGAAGTTATTCTTTTACTGCACTCGTGCAATAATAATTATGATAAATTTCAGGTACTGAATCAAGTGAATCGCGAGTTCATTGTTGCATTGACAAAACAAGACGACAAGAAGCTATTAGTCGTGATAGATCAACACGCGATGGACGAACGACTTCGTTACGAAAAACTCCTCAAAGGTAACTCTTCGTCGACCTTCTATTTACAGCAATCGCGACCATTCGTTCTTATTGTAATTGTAATTTATTTAAGGGCGTACCTCTTGTACACAGAAATTATACAGTAAAAAATCCACAGCTTACAGGAGAGATCAGAAGAATCACCAATTCAGCTTCGTCCCTCTGCGCCGTCCGATAATAATATCGGATCTTCCTCCAAGCGACTGTAATTTGATCTCCGCGAATCAGCGTCTGCTAGTTCGGTACGGTCTGAATGTTGCTTTCCGCAACAATGATACCTTACTGATATCCACCGTGCCGCGTTGTTTTTCGAAAAAGTCGTATCACGCTGACCACGCAGAGATGGAGAACGCCGTAAGAAAATTGCTGCAAGAGGTCCTGGATGGTCTCAACAGCAATGGCGTCGCGAAGTTTCTGCCGTTAACGATTCACGATGCTTTAGCTAGTGAGGCATGTCACGGTAAATGAAATAAAAAAGAAACCGACAATATAGTTTTAAAGCGATAATGGAAGATAAAATTTCACTGAAAATAATCGTACTAAAATTAATTCGTGATTTATTTTCAGGTGCAATTAAATTCGGCGATCCTCTCACTCTGAAGCAATGTAAGAGACTCGTCTCCTGCTGGAAAGAAACGGAGGCCCCGAATCGTTGCGCTCACGGTCGACCGTCGATGATTCCACTGCTGGAACTTTCATCATTGAAGCACAATCGCCAAAGACTTGCGGTTCAGGTTAGTCTTGCACTCGACATGATGAAAAATATTCTTGCTTCTCCATGGGGAATGCTTCGTTTTCGTGAAAAAAATTACGGTAAAGAGGTACGCTGGAAAATGTTATAAAATACCCTGCGAACGGAAATGTCCACGTTGCTTTCTCGTCTTTCTTGCTTTAATACAAGACCGTAAACTTGTAACCACTTCATCGCCGAATGCTTTCTGAGCAATCTTGAACATCGAGGAAGCAGCAATTGACAATTTCAGTTACAACCTTTTTTTTAAGTGTACTAGCAACAACGCGTTCGCTTCGCTGGCGCTAGTTTCATTTCTTTTGGGTTAGAGGTGCCGATCTTATTAATGAAACGGGCGATCCCGATTGGCTACCGAAAACTGGCTTCGCGATTTCGATTATTTCGATATATTTATCTCGATCATTCGAGTTTTTAAGAGCATGTGCAATACCGCGGTCGGTAATAAAAACTGTAATCAACTTTTCTCATGGATTCTGGCATATACGGTCATAAGAAAAGTCTCATCGGAAGCGGATATAACTTCGGCTTCCCATGAGACTTTTCTTTTGACCGTATATGAGAGATCCAGTGAGAAAAGGTGATTGCAGTTTTTGATACCGACTGAGCCCGGGATGGACGGGGAGGGGGGTGTTTCATATGGTCTTAAGAGGGGATTGAGCAAGTACATGTGCCTTGGTATACGTGTCTCCGAGCATAGTAGGCTCACACAGTCAGAGGAGAGTATTCGGCCTTAAACGTCGGGTCGATTTTGGTCCCGAAATAGTAAGACTGAAGAACTCCTTTGACTTGCCAAGTTCCCTCTCATTTACGCTAAGACGCAATGCGACCGTAATTTGTTTGCATGAAACGTATGGTGTTTATAATTAAACAATGTATAGTATAACACTCATGGGTTACCCATTGAATACTAAACTGTGTTGCCGTTCATCACCTGGGAATGATTCCTTGACGGAGGTGACAGCATCACGCAACTGAATAGCTCTCACGACTAATTACTTATTACTGATCACCATACTCTGTTGCCGTTGGAAACAAAAGAGAATCTTTCCCATATTTCCAATTTGTCCCGCATTTGCCATACCGTCCGGAGATTATTCCCCAAAAATTTTAGGTGATATTACTACATTTTTCTCTCCGTATACGACGGACACTTAAGCAGTCTCAACAGATCAGGAGGTTCTTATTAAGGACATGTGAAACGACTCAGTCGGTAACCAAAATTTGTAATGGATGCGATTCAGAGACGGTAGATTTTTCGGCAAAAGCAAAGCAAAGCAAAGCATTATCGGAGGTACAATTTAATACCGCATCCGATGATGCTTCTGTTTTATCGGAAACGTAAACCGGTTTTATCTGGAATTGATTCGAGAAATGCATCTATTTCTCTCGCACTCATATGTCACGTGGTACATCTTTCACATGACCTTAACGCTATTTTTGCGAAACTTTAGGGCTTGAATTATGGTCAAAGTTTCAGCTTCAAAGACACTCCTCCATCCCAGCATATTTTGAGCAGTGGTTAACACTGAAATAATTGTCGTTATAATTCAATTCATTATTGAAATTGCACCATTTTGTCGTAACAGAAATAATCATTCATCTTCCATCTCGATATACAATGTCTATAATCCCTGTGTCGAACGCAAAAATCCAAAATACGAGATGGCCGTCTTTGACGCCTGGAATGTAAAAAAATGAGCTATTAATTTTATTTCGATTACAATTTATCGAATGCGACTGAATGTTTGTGCAGTGTGAATAAAACAATGATCCTTTTAACCAGCCAGTAAGTTCTCACGGACAAGACCATCATTTTTCCAGCAGTCAGGTAGCAGGGTACGGTTGAACGTATCATCATAAGCTGTAAGATTTTCTGAACCTTATACGGTAGTCTGTACCATTGGCTGTTGTATCTGCGTGAAAGAAAACTTTTTGTAAGGCCACACCGGCATTTATTTACTATTTAATAGAACAGGCGCACGTGCGTCGCAACGCTCACGCTCTCAGGACTTCGTACCACTGCGAACGTTGCGCGCACGCGCGGCGGGATTAGGCTTGCCCATCGTACTAATGAAAATTGGTGATGTGACTTGATAAATAACTGGTTAAATGGGACGGTAAATAACTGTTTAATTAACCGAATATTTGTTTGATGAAAACTTAATCGTTCTGATTAATTTCACACCATATAAAAGGTTTTTCAACTGGTTACCTGGCAGGTTCTGCGACTTGAAAAACGACCATCAAACTACCTTCAAAGCGACCGAGAAAACGACCGGTCGTTTTCGGACAAAAATACGTCCGCGAAAACGACATTCAAAACGACTTTATCCGTGTCCGTACCGTTCTAAAAATCTCCCGGAGCGACATCTTCCGGGAGGTTTGAGGGGTGGAGTCCTCCAACATGAACCTCGTCCCCGAAGGGCCCCGAGGTGCCTGTTTATTTTTTTAATATATAATGGAGAGTAGCAACTTACACATAATACCGTATACCGATGCTGTGATCTATCAGTCTTTGGGAAACCAGGCATTCTATGTAAAAGTAAAACAATATAACCAATATGAAAGATACGAATCTTGCGGCTGTTGTGGGATCCGTTGATCTCATTAGAACCTGATTTTAGAGATTATCCATCAATTCGGAACGCTATTTGTTATTGCCAGGAAAAAAAATTTTGTATGAAATCCCCGTGTGGTCATAATGTTTTACCTGAAGAGCTACTACATTAATCAGAATCATGCCAAGCCCACAGGTGATAAAAAACGATCGTGTGTAAGTTGCCTCGATGAGGTTGGCGTATCTAACAAAAGTAAATTTATGAATGATATTCCTCAGTTTTCCTTGATAAATTATCTAAAATATCCCACTCGATAGCATCATTGTGTCTAGCGATGCACGAAGCTAGTTGTGCTGTGTATATTTTGTTCAGCGTATGTGAGTTTTCTCCTGTTTCTACTGATGTGTCATTGATTCCAATTCGTTTTAATTTGTGCCTGAAAGATTCAGTTGAACATTTAGAATGCATATTATTGCGATCACTCGATCATTGACTTACCCCAGTGCGGCGAAAATACCACAGACATGCTGCACGTAAATGACCAATATAACGTCATTGCTTACTACGACCGTCACTATCAAACATATGCATATGTTTGAATACATAACCAAGTAAAAGTAATATTTCTGCTCGTCGATATTATAATATACGACAGGATATGGAATCTCTCTGGATGCGGTGCCATTCTTTAGCAGAACGTCGATAATCGTTGGTATGATCGGTTGGGTCATAACGATGAAGAACGATGAATACATCATTGCTATACTTGACATCATTAAATCTATAAACCATTTGTCAAATTGGAACTACCCTTATCATACTTGATTAACCTGTAAACACAATAGCTATCTTTTCTCCCTGCTCGGCGTATTCGTGAAGAATGTTAACTTCTCGATCCCTTGCCCAGACTTGCCAATCCGTACGAATAAGATCTATCAACTTGAATCTCTGTACGTATTGAACAGATCCCGTCAGCCTCTCTCACAGTTATTATGATATTATTGTAATTTGCGAAATTATAACTGACTTTCTGCGAGTGTATCAGAAAACTTAGCAACTTCATACCGGAAATTGCGCCACCAACGTATAGAATAAAACATTCCAGGAGCATTGACTCATCGTCGCGATACTTCATCACAGCTAGTGCCTGAGGTATGATTGCGCCACCGGGGAGAATAATTAAAACAGTAGTTAGGACGCGTTTGGAACGTGTAGTCTGATACGGCCATTGTCCGATGATCATCATTAAGATTTTTGTTAATCTATAGTAACGGTGTTGAAACAAGTC
>JAPYZC010000882.1:0-37425 GCA_030522665.1 Ichneumoninae sp. A BG-2022a
TTTTTTTTTTAATGTTTTGGTGTTTTTGGTACTCTTTTTCGTCCTTCGCTCTCGGTGTCGTCTGCACCGGTGCGCCCTTCCTCCGCGGTGGGTGTATGGGCGAAATGAGGCGGCAATGAAACACAGGGACTGGAAACCTCCTTCCGCACAGCCCTTAATCGAGTTATACCACCGGGGCAGAAGCTGCCTCCAGACCGGATACGCGGACCACGGATGCAGACGCTTGAGTGCCTCTCCGCCCGGGGTACCCACACGCCGCCGCTCAAGAATCCCCCCCTTCACCGCTCCTTTATCCGGTCCACGGGGTCTCTCGATGCATACATGCCTGCTTCAACGATAACACACGACACTCGGCAAACCCCGATCTCACTGACTCTTTCTCTCGGCGAGAGACTCTCCGCCTCACTTATCGCACAATGCCGGCCCCCGAGGATGAAGACATCGGCTATCTCTCGATGCGCGACAATCCTGCCGCACCGGAATCCTCTCCGTCCGGCACTATCCTCGAGGCACGACGAGGAGGCTCGCTAAATAACTATTTCTCGATTCCCATAACGCCAATTCGCTGAACGATCAGATATCGGACTGGGCACGAAAGCGAAGACATACTCGCGCGGAAAACTCGTTGCGTGATGGAAACTAGGTAAATACTAGCAGACAAGCGGTCCCACGGGTTGTGAAGTATATGCTAAAATTTGTATTGGAAATATATTGAATTTAGAATTTCTTTATGATTTGTATGTCAAATATATAAATTTCTTGATCAATAATATTTTACGGAAATTTATCTGTACTATGAACTTTTTTCGAAAATGAGACAGTGGGGCAAAACGGGGTAGTGAGCAAAACGCAATTTTCTAATCATTTTTAGATGTTTCGTTTTACCCCATCGATACATCCGAATTTTCTGACCCGTTCTGCCCCGTGTCTCGTCGAAAAATGATTGTCACATTGCGTTTTGCCCCACTGTCCCATTCTGCGCCGCTTTCCCCTATACATATTTTTTTCACGTAGGACACTAAAAAAATTGTAAATTTAATGCACTGCACTGTAAGTTTTTATGCAAAAACTGGTACATTAAATTTAATGTACAATTGTGATGAAAAATTAATATACTTATTCATCGAAATTAACGTAAATGATAAAAAATAAAGTATTTCCAATGTTTTTAATACCCTGAACATTAATTTTTCATCGCAATAGTACGTGAAATTTAATGTACCACTTTTTGCATAAAAACGTCCAGTCCGGTACATTAAATATCAAATTATTTTTGTTACAGTTAAGCTTTTTCCGTCGATAAAATTCCTTAATGTTCTGACGAACTATCGATCCGACTAATCTGCGGTAATTCGAAAGGAAACAAAATTGAAACCGGTGCAATTATTCGGACTTCGGAGCTAACCGAGACCGATCTCAGTGTAGATTCGCCTCGCGAGGACTAGGTGGTCGCTCTCGTTTTTACCGATCATCCTCGTACTTCGCGTATCGCGAGTCTCGTTCTCGTTCCGTCTCGCGGTTCGTGCTCCCTCTGGCTTTCGGCATTCGGCGGTGACTCCGTGGCCGCCGAGAGAGGCGAGATATATGCCGGGCGAGGAGACCGAGAGGGCTGCCGGGAATGGAAGAAAAAAGTCAGGAGCGGCAATAACCCTGTGGCCGAGGCGGGCGGCGGGAGAGGCAGCGCGCGGTGAGGCCGGAGCGGTGGCGATTCGAGATTCTCGAAGAGGAAAGACAAAGATAGAGGCTATTATCTCCGAGTCCGAGCAGCGGAGGGGCCAGACAGCTTGGAGTCGCTTCTTCTTCTCTGCATCTCTTCGCATCCTCGCCTTCGTTCCTCTCATTCGCTTCTGGGTACCGGCGGGAATGCCTACTCGGAAATCATCTAAATGTCTTCTCGGTCATTCCGCGCCAGGGTCTCCCGTCTTATTTTTCGCGAGGACGTTCCCTACGATGAGAGAGTCTCATTCCCAGTAGGAAAGAGAGTCTCGAGCGTCGAAGGCGCGGAGTCCGTCTTGCCCCGGTCTCTACATTTTAACGGCGAACACACGCCTACCAGTATCGGCGTTTAAAATACAGCGGTCGGTTATGTGGAAACTAGTTTATGAAAGGTCAGGTCATCGAAACGACTACCACCGACCGAAGGAAACGGAGGAGGAAGAGGAGTCTCGGAGTTGGCCTTAAGGGCGAGTACGGGAGACAGGGGTGATCGGGCCCTTCTTCGTTCGCCAGTTGGGACCGGCGACCGGAAAGACCGGAGTATAAGGTGGAGAGCGCACCGCTGGCGAACGTGCAGCAATATCGATGCGCCACTCTCGATGCCTCGGCCCTTTCTCTTCGTCTCTTACCGGGCCTCACTCGGGGGCCCCCGAGGCACCGTTTAACAAGACTCCAACTTAATGCGACTCATAGATCATTCCCGCGTGTGCACTAAACGCTCGAGAAATATAAATAAGTATAAACACCACGTAAATCAACGTGATTAGGTGGGGATTCGCTGCCATTATAACATTTTTCGTAAAGCCCAAACGCCGCCCCCCCCCCCCCCCCCCCCCCCCCCCCCCCCCCCCCCCCCCCCCCCCCCCCGCCCGCCCGGAGCTCCTCTCGACATACCGGACGAGAGTCCGAAATTCTCGAAAATTAAAATGGCGATTATTCTTTTGGCATTAAAAGCGGAGAATCAAAGTTCCCTTACCGAGAGTTCCGTCCTATCGACGCAACAACCACGGTGGAGAGACGACGATTTAAGGAGCGCCGGAACGAGATGCATTTAAATTCATGAAACTCACGGGGAGTTGATCCTCGGCGAGAGGCTCTGCGGTGGCTTCTGCTGATATTCTACTGTGCCGGTGGCAGCCGATGTTGGACCATTACGTCGTCGTTTCAGCGAAACCGGTTTAAGCGCGACGAGAGCGAGAGTGAGAAAAGATCGCGGATCAGCCCTCTCTGATGAATTTTTTTTTTTTTTCGTTTTTTTTTCCTTTCCTTTTTTTTTCTTCATTCTCGCGCGCACTCGAGGAAATATCGACACACGCGCTGACTAATCGAGACCGATCTTATTTATTTTTTTGTTCGAACGTACGTGTCGCAGCGATCGAAAAAGTGAGGCCGGACCCCACTGAGATAATCGTTTATGTCCGGTGGAGAATTATCAATTTTGTCCGCATTACGATTTCCGGAGGGCAGTCGTCGTACCTGACGAGCTCAGCTGTTGCTCGTTCCACCGGTCGTTAGAGCATGCGAGGAGCTTGGACCGTTTGTAATGAGGCTACCGAGGATCATTAGTCATTTCGACTAGGAGACACGGCAGGCTGCTGCCGTGCTGCACACTGCGCGACACTCGGAAGTCGTATGGCTATTCAACGAGATCCAAATAAAGCAACCCCTATATTGAAAAAAAGTCGCTTGCAGGCTGCTAATGAAAAAAAAAAATGATTTAAATTCTACTTTCAATTCTTACAATTCCATATGATATTCAAACAACGATCCCAAGACTGTCCAGGTGACATGCACCCAGAAAAATAATTTATTCGGCGGGCGCCCCGCCAATAAATATTTATTTGGTTTAAATATCGACTTAATTTAAATAAACGTTTATTTAATTTTAATAAATGCTCATTGAAATCAATACAATATGTATACAATATATACATATATATATATATATATATATATATATTGTATATGTATTACAATATGTATTTACACCAAATAAATATTTATTTGCGGGTGCCCGTCAAATAAATTATTTTTCTGGGTGTGTTACCAATCCCGTATGGAATGGTAAGAATTGAATCTACAATTGAAATGACAATTTTTTTCTTTGACAGCCCGTCAGCGAATTTTACTTGAGTCATTCATATTTTTTTCACTCTATAAAAAACAATGTAAAAAAAATGTAATTCAAGCCAAAAATGGAGGAGGTCCGTTTTGCCCGCTCTCCACCGGAAACGCCGATTGAAAAGCCAAACTGAGCGAGCCGCGCACAGCCTTCCCGACGAGCCCCGAAGAAAGCGAAGGAGATTCATCAAGATTGGTCCCGACGGTTGACTCGATCCGCGGTACCGCGATCTCCTTCTATTATCCGTCTCCCGATTCTCCTTCGCAGACGGTCCGTCGTCCACCCCCGAGTAAAAACTGGATCTTTCTCTCCACCCGGAGGCGAAGGAGCCTCCGGACGAGAGAGAGAGCGAGATAAGTCCTCGAGGCTCGGCTTTTCGAACGGAGGTCCTCGGTTCCTTATACATACACAGGTCCGGAACCTCCGCGCCGTCCCCCCGAAATAAGGACGAACGTTTAATCTCTGGTGCTCAATTATAATTTCATACGACGGAGCTTCGTCATTCGGACAAAGCGCCGAGGCGAGGATGTCGTGTCTCGTCTGCAGACGAAGGGTGAAACGGCCCTTCTTGTCGATGGGAAAATTTTTATGTCCCGTGAAATTTAAACGCACCGAGCGCGGTTCTCCGGCCTCGGGTTTTGCCTATACAGACTCCAGCGCGCGGCGAGTGTGGGAGGTGTGTCTCGCCACCTCGTTTCCCTCGTTTCCCTTTATTTTCCCGGGCCTTAATCAATGCGCATACAATATCGCCGGGTCCAAAGTGTATGCGCAATATAATACCGGCGGTAGCGCGAGTACGCGTCCGCCCTCGGAGGCTACCATGGAGCGCACAGATTATAATACGCCGGTTTATAAAACCGGCAACGAAGTAAGGCGACGATTCATACAGGCAAACGCATTCGACACCCGCCCGCGAGATAAAAACCTTCAGCTCGCTTTATTGGAACTCGAGATGTCCTTTATTTACCTTTTTTTAGCAACAAAAGCGCTCGTTCCGAGGCCTCTGTTACTGGCTCGCTGTGGGGGGAACGCAGCGTAATTCAAACTTCTCTTCTTCTCACTCTCGTAAATATGTTGCCATGGGGCAATCTCGAAATCGTTGATTCTTTGTCATATTTTTTCTTTTTTTTTTATTCTTTTTTTTTTCTTCGTGATGAACGCGAGGTACCTTTGTCATTTATGTTTCCGTTCGGAGGACTGCGCGAGCGAGAGAATTTCGTATGTGTGTCGCCGAGCGGAGACACCCAGCAGCCAGGTGTGTCACCTTTCTCGCTCTCGCTCTCTCGCTCTTTCTCGGTGGAGACAGGGATTTTATGAACCGCTACGGATTTTACAGGACGTTGCAGCATCGAGGAATATCCCTCGTCTTCAAGCTGCTTACGAACAATAGCCACGAGCGTGGCCCAAGATCCTGCGCAGCCTCGATCCACCACCGATTAATATTTTTTCGTCCTTCGAGGATCCAAAAATCCTCGGTCCTTTCTCTACTTTCATTTTCAAATTTCTTTATCTTTCCAATTTATCTGCTCGATTATTATCTAAATCTAATAGCGATTCTACTCAGGACGGACCGACACTGAGAACATTTTCATAAGGTGCATCTTTTATGTTGGATCATACGATTTTTTTAACATGCAGTGAGAGCTTTCAATTTTCCTCAGGACGGTCTGACATAGGAAAAATATTATAATATCACATCGGCACTGGGAAAAAAAAATGTTTGCGGGCTGCCAAAGAAAAAAAAATTCTTATTTCAATTCTACTTTCAATTCTTACAAATCCATATGATGTACAAACAACGACGGCAAGTCTGCCAAGGTGACATGTTATCGTTTCAATCCCGTATGCAATTGTTCGAATTGAAATACATTTTTTTTTCTTTGGCAGCCCGCAAGCGTATTTTACTTCAGTCATTGATATTTTTTTTCACTGTTCCATGTTGGATCGTAAAATTTTTTTATTAACACGCGGTGCAAGTAACTATTTTTGGGTATTTTTCCTCGCCGGAGGGAGGGAGCGAGAATAAGAAAAGGGAAGATGAGGGAAAGAAGCGAATTTCACTTGAGTCATTGATATTTTTTTTCACTGTTCCATGTTGGATCGTCAAATTTTTTATTAACACGCGGTGCAAGTAACCATTTTTGGGTATTTTTCCTCGCCGGAGGGAGCGCGAATAAGGAAAGGTAAGATGAGGGAAAGAAGCGAATTTTACTTGAATCATTGATATTTTTTTTCACGCTTCCATGTTGGATCGTAAAATTTTTTTATTAACACGCGGTGCAAGTAACTATTTTTGGGTATTTTTCCTCGCCGGAGGGAGGGAGAATAAGAAAAGGTAAGATGAGGGAAAGAGCCGCGAATCTGTTCTCCCCACTATTAGATTTAGTCGCCGCAGCCCGAGCTTCCGCGATACCAACCGCGGCTCATCTCTCGCGCACGCGGGGAGAGATCACGGACGAGGGCGGAAGTTTTCTCTCTCCGTCTCGCCGTTGCAGCGAGGCTTATCGAATGCACCGAGTGCAAGCGAGGCTCTCCGTCGACGCGCGCGCATGTACGTCGCCGCTGCTTGGTAAATGCAATCGAGTGTGTCGCGCTCGGGAGACTCGTGCGCGGCGCGAGAGAACCAATCCACGTTTGTATCGGGGTCTCTTCGCCTCGCAGCCTCCCCCGGCGAATGGCCGCGGTCCAGCGGGCTCCGCTCGAGGAATCTCTTCCTCGTTCTGCAGGGGCGTAACCCTCGCGCCATTCTGCCCTCGTTCTCCGTACACAAATATAATTCACGATATTTCGATCACGAATCCGCGAACGGCCACCGATAACACGGTACGTGCTCGCTCGCGTGTATCGCATCGCCGATAGGGGAGAGCGGGCGAACGCCGGCCATCCAAGGGACCACCTTAATATCTTGGCTGGAAAGCCAATTTTCGATTTGAAAAATCTTGTGGACGTTGACTGGCAAATATCAGCTCTTTGAATTTTTAGCTAAAAACCTATCGATAATTAACTGTCATTAGGAATTGAAAAAAGTTGGTCTCGCCGGTATTATCCATCTCACTCGGGTAATAGTAGCCATCCATTATTAATTTTAAAAAATTACAAATAACAAAAATTTATGAGATATCAATTACTGATTAATTCTTTAAATTGAGCGTGGTCAATTTTACCCACCGGCCGGTATTCGCCCCAACGCCGACCACTCAAGCCTTATAAAAATTAAATCTTGGCTGTAGAGCGAGTTTCCGATTGGAAAATCTTAGCAAATACTGCCGTTTCGAACAGAAAATATTATCGGTCATTAACAACCATTAACAATTTTTAAAAAGTCGATCTTGCCGATATTACCCATGGCACGCGGGTAATATCAGCCATCCATTATTATTTTTAATAGTAGTAGTAGTAAGTGCGCTTTATTAGCCTCAGCAATATATAGTTCGGTGGTATTGCGTGTATACAAGTGTGATTTTTATGTTTATTTTTTTTCCCTCCGGCTAATGGGCCATTGAGCGAGATCCTTCAGCCCGTATATTTGTATTTATTGATGGAGAGCCTCATGGATGTAAATTAAAACCTTGTTTGTGGATAAGACGATACAGTCAATTATAACGTTAAACTAATAGCTTAAGCTAGAGAGTTCGTAGCTCTGATACATTTTATTCTATTGCGGAGATTATTTCAAAAATAGTGTGTTGGGAATTTGTGTTTGCGGACGTTCGTTTTCAAACGTTATCTTACGGAAGTGCGAGGCCCTTGGCATGGTTTTTGTTATTATTTTTGAATCATTTAGCAACGACAAAAAATTGCGAGAAATTTCTGTCCAATTCTTAAAAATGAGCGAGACCAGTTTTACCCACCGGCCCGTATTCGCCCCGATGCCGACCACCCAAGCCTTAATATCTTGGCTTCAAACTCAATTTTCGATCTGAAAAACCTTTCCAACCTCGACCATCAAATATTAGCGTCTCGATCTGAAAATATTATCGATAATTAACTGTCCATATAATCGCACTCGCGCAAGACCAGCCGCCCATTATTATAAAACAACAAAAAATTAACAACGACAAAAAATTATGAGACATTACTGCTCAATTCTTTAAAATGAGCCCGGCCAGTTTTACCCACCGGCCGGTATTCGCCCACTCTCCCCTTATAAGCGTTTCCATCGCGATTTTAATTCATCGAAGCGAATTCCGATCCGGACGAACAGGAGGTCGAAGGGGGGGGAGGGGGGGGGGACCGGTATATGTATTTTATGAGTAGGATTTTCGCCGGCGATATCGTGCATACAATGAGATCGTGCGAGGAGAACAGCAGAAGGACATCGAGGAGAAGAACGATCGTTTCGATCGAGGGAGGGCAAGAGTTCTCTATACGCATAAACCGGCGAGACTGATCGACGGACGGACGGACGGACGCACGGACGATGAGACGGACGGGCCCTGTGAGATGCAACAGCAGCAGCAGCAGCGCAAACAGCAGCAGCAGCAGATTCTCGGGGCCCGCACGGAGTGTTCGAGTATTCCGCCCGTTGACCGCTGGCAGATTTACGGTCGGCTCGCCACGCGGGACGAGATACGCGCGCGGCAAACCGGTGCGAGCGAAAGGGAGCGATAAGTAAACGCGGATAGTTATAAAGTATAACGTACGGGAACGAAAGAGATCGAAGTATATCGGGAGGGGCGACAGAGCGGAGGTCCCTCCAACCCCCGTTCGCGGATTCTCAAGCATTCGCCGATATTATTAGCGATCGCGTCCTCTTTTTGATCCTCGATCGCCTCGGACCTACGCGTCCCTCGTCCGCCACGTCCTCGCTCTCGCATAGGCGCTCCACGCCGGCGCCTTTTTTTCCTTCGACCTTTTCCTCCGGCCTCCCTTGCCGCCTCCCTCCCTGCCGGCATCGGGCGCATAATACGCGAACGCGTTTTGTGAGATTGAGGCGGCAGTCAGGAATCCGTCGAATCCGGCACTCGTTATGTCGTTCCCTTCCATTCGCCTCTCGCTCTCTCCGCGAAACCCTCACCACGAAGAGTCACCGTCCCTCCGGAGCACTGATTATTCCGGATCACCGACGAGCGGCATGATTACCCACGTACACATGTGTGTGTATAGATATATATATATATATATATATATCGGGACGGCTCGATTTTATTTGCCGATCGATTGTCATTATTTCTGCGTCGAATTATCATCGGGCAGCGACGAAAGAGGGGCGATTCTTCGGTTCCGTTATCGCGTCCCCGGCGCACAACGAAATAGTCCGAAATAGAGAGGGAGAAAAAAAACCCAAAAATGTTAACTGTCACTCCGTGCCAAAAAAAAATTGTAGGCATTTGGTATTATAAAATTTTTCCGGTGTTAGACCGTCCTGAGGAAAATTCTGTTTAGATAAAAATCTATCAAATACATTGGCCGTTTTTCCCTGATCTTCCCTTTTCTTATCTCGTTCCCTCTGTCAAGAGAAAAAAATCCCAAAATGTTAACTATCCCTGCATGTGTATATATAGGGTAGAGCGAAAAGAGAAATTTTCCAATAATTTTTGGATGCCCAAATTCGCCCTATCGGATACATCAGGCTTTTCTGCCCAGATTTGCCACCTTGTCCGATCCAAAAATGATTGGAAAATTTAGTTTTGCAAAAAAACACCGTTTTTCCCCGTTGCCCCATTTTGCCCCGCTCTCCCCTATATATATATATATATATATATATCCGGATCGATTGTCATTATTTCTGCGCCGAATTATCATCAGGCAGCGACCGAAGAGGGGCGCTTCTTCGGTTCCGTTATCGCGTCTCCTCGGCCAACGAAATGGTCCGCTGTAGTCGGAGGGATGAGAGACTTCCCTCGAAATGTTTCAACGTGAAAATTGAAAACGCGTTTTGTCCCGCGGAAATCTCGAAATTCCCGTGGATTCTCGCGTGTCAGGCGAAATCCTTATTGGCTATTCAGGCCGCGATACCTTAACTGCCGGGATTCGATGTCTGCGAGCCATAAAGCATTGGCCCCTCGCGGCACATCGTGCATGCCGGGGTACCTCTCCTTTGCTCACTCCTCGCTATACCTATGGTAGGCATTACCGAGATTACAGGCGAGAGGCCTCGTAGTAGGTACGTAATAACCCTTTCGTCCCTACACACTCCCTCGCCTCTCCCTCCACCGTGGGGCGCACACGGACCCGGGACACACACACACACACATGCACACACGGGCGCCGAGGAGTGTTTAGAGCTTGTCCGCGTGCCGCTTTATCCCTTATACTTTATCCCTTGGAGTCGTTGTCACGGGGGCGCTCGCACACGGACCTCTCTAATGTAGCATAGTTACACAGTATATATACAACGCGAAACCATAGACCTCTCTAGGTCTATTAAAACCGTGCGAGATAATCGAGACGGTAATACACCGCAAACCCGCGAACCCGCCAACCACCGCAATTTACTCGCCATGGCTCGGGCTCGCCGGGCTCACTCGTTTCTTAACTCCGTTCTTTCTCCACCAACGATATCCTCCCTCTCTCCCCCTTCCTCGCTCTCCGTTCCCCATGCTCATCTTTCTCTCTCCGTCGCGCTCAACCCGCGCTCTCCTCCTCCTCGTTTAATCGAGAGCCCTCTCAAACTATTACCAACGGCGATACTGCACCACCTTCGAACGGTTATACCGAGGAGCGAAGAATTCGCGTGCGACGAAACAACTCCGATGAACAGCGAACTTCGAGACTCCCTGACGGTTGTTAGGGAAATACAACGTGTGTTCATTTTTTTTTTTTTTTTTTTTTGGGGGGTTTATTTTTTTTTTAACGAGAAAAGAAGGATCGGCTTGTTAGGGAGGGAAAGATTGTGTACAGAAATGTGCCCGAAGGAAATATCGGGCGGATTTTTCTCGGTGCGTTCTAACAAGCTCCGTTGGCTGCGGGACGAGGGGTGCAGAGATTGGCCTTCTTGAGCGATAGGAAAATTTTGCACGGCGAACGGCGAACCGATGGGAGAAAAAAGGCCTGCCGATAACTGAGCCGCCGATTTTTCTGAGGGTCAACGACTGTGCCCTGGCGTCGGGACGTAGGTAGCGATTCGGCACAAGCTTCCACCCGTTAGTCATACATTTATATAAGGTATCTTCCCGCTCCACCATCCGCCCGCGAGGGGGTGAGTTTTCCTCGGGATACGCTCACTCCCGTTATTAATGTATGTCTGCCGACCCCCTCGCATCCCCCGCAAATCCCATCCCCGTTTCCTCCATGGACGAGATACTCGAGCGGCTCTTCTTGCCAAGGCGCTCGCGGAACATCCGAAATTACGCGAAAACATCTTAACGACGGTTCTCAATCGAACTTTCGCCCCGGCGCTCACCGGGACGCGAAGGTACAACCTGATCTTCAGCGGCTTCCGGTGGATGCTGCGACGGTTTAATCATAACTCATCCCGAGTAGACATTTTCGAGCGTTACACTGGGCCCTGACAAGACCTTGTCAGGCCCCGATGTAACGCTCAAAAAAGGAAACACACAGATAAATAATTTATTTGACGGGCGCTCCACAAATAAATATTTTTTTGGTTTAAATAAAAATGTATTCAATTTAAATAAATTGAATAAATTGAATAAATTGAATAAATCAAATTAAATAAATATATATTTGATTTAAATGAAGATTTATTTGAGTGAAATAAATATGTATTAACTGAAGTAAATATTTATTTAAATCAATAATAATATTTATTTCAATCAATAATAATATTTATTTCAATCAATAATAATATTTATTTCAATCATTAAAAATATTTATTTATTGCAAATAAATATTCATTTGCGGGTGCGCGTCAAATAAATTTTTTTTCTGGTTGTACTCGCGATCTACAATGTAATTCGTAACTTTGCATTTTATTTATTTTTTTTCAAATTCATGACCGAATGTTTATTGTTCGGTGTATTGTTTTTATGATTATTTTTTAAATATCTGGAGTTGAGTATCGCTGGCGGTAAGAACGAGTCGGTATCGATCACACTTGAGAAGCCTCCCCGTTGGGGGGAGGGCGAAACCCACCCCTCGACAAACCGCCCGAGATATGAATTCCTAATACGCGAGAGAAGCCCTCATCCCTCCGCGACGTGTGCTCGTCGACTTGCGCGCATTCGTTCCTCCTCGCGCCTCAACCCTCGACACGTTTCCGAGCGTCGAAAGAAAGAGGAAGAATAAAAAGCGGGAGGAAGAAGAGGAAGAAGAGGAGATAGAAGAATCGGTGAAGAAGCTCGCGCGCGGAGGACTTAGTTACGCGTCGACGAGAGAGGAGACGCGCGCTCTACACACACTCTATGTATACAACATACACATCTCCCTGTTCTCCTCTGGCCACGATCCAACGGCAATCACGGCCATCTTTAATTCCTTTCTTCTGTCTGGCCGAGTGAGTTATGCCCTGCTCTCCACCAACTTACCGACGATTTCTATTCTGTCTTTTGCCTCGGTTTTCGCCCACTTTTTTATTTTCTTATATTTTTTTATTTTATTTTTTTTTACCATACTATCCGTCCGGCTACTTTTTACTCCGCATCGACGTTCCGCGATCGTTCGGAGTTTGATTTTATACACCAATTTTTTTGTTGTTGTTTTTTCACCAACTTTCGATGAATCGGAGAAATTTGGGGATTATTAATGAACGGTTTGGGGGTTCTCCGGATACAATGGACGGATTATTTATTTCTTTTCTTTGCGCATTGTGCCATCGGCAGAACGGGGCGGCGAGACTCGACTTTCCTTTCTGGAATTCAACTTTACTTTTTTTTTTTTTAAACGACCTGCGATCTCGGGATCCACGTCGCCCCCGACATTCACTCGAGAGGCTCCTCGAGAGACTCGAGCCGTCCGACGTTATTCCACCGGCGAAATTATACGCGAATAATTATAGAACACGCGGGGGCAACCTGCCGCGGAGACAATAATGCGCGTCGCGGATCATCATTATCCTCTCCGACTGATGCTGGGTCGGCCGGTGCCGCTGTGGCGAACGAGAAACGAGAGGAACACGAGCGACGAGGAGGAGGCACGGAGAAGTTACCGCGCGCGCTGCCACCGCCGACGACCGACAGGACCACGGAGTTATTATAAGCGAGTTAGGACTCCGTCCGAGGGGTCGTTACCAGTTTCCCCGTTAAACCTTCGCGGCATAGACGAAGGGACTATTTTATCTCCATTCACCCTCGCCGGAATCGTCGGATGAGCGCGAAATTATTACCGAGTCTTTCGTCCAACAAAAAATAACAAAAAAAAATACATACATACAAATTTTATCTCGATTCTCTGCAATCACACGAAGAAAAAAAAAAAAAAAAAAAAAAACGGAAACACGAGGTCGATTAGCCCCGCACACGCGGCGAATCACCGCGTGTCCCCGCCAATCTCGAGGCAGAGGCCGGGTGGCTGCAGCGGCATTGCACTGCACTCGGAATGCAGCAGAGCAAATAGAGGCAAAGTCGGTGAAGTCCCTCTCGCGCTCCGTCTCACCGTTCCCCTCCCCGTCGCGCCCTCCCGAGAAAGATAAACCAGAGGGAGAGCGAATAGCTAATTACGCTTCTTGGCATTCTTGTTTCTGGTTAGGCATCAGTATCCCGAGGAGGTGGAGTGCCGCTGAGACCGCACCGCGTGCGCTCGCGCGAGCTCTCGGGGATTACAAGCTAATCCACCTCGTAGGAGGACACGAGCGGCCGCGGTCATCTCCATCTCTCCGTTCCCCGGGTTCCTCTTGTTCTTATCCCCCCCTCCCCCGCCCCGGTCCTCTTTTATACACCGAGCAGAGAAGGCTGTAGGGGAGAGCGGGGCAAAATGGCACACCGGGGCAAAACGGGATAATGAGATAAAACGCAATTCTCCAATAACTTTGAAATGTTGGCGATGGTGTTATGTGGGACAAAACGGGTTTAAAAACCTGGATGTATCGTTGGGACAAAACTGGGCATCCAAAAATTATTGGAAAATTGAGTTTTGCCCTCGCAGTCCCGTTTTGCCCCGCTGTGCCATTTTGCCCCGGTCTCCCCTATCCCCTCGACGCTACGCGCTGGATTAACCCGGCAGCGAAACTCCGCGCAAATATAGCGGAGACCTCTGGCGCGCACGGTACGCCATACCGATCTCCTCCTTACGCTCCCGTCGAGCGGGGAGGCGGAGGGAGAGCGCGGTCCGGGCATCGCGTACTTCGCCGTAATGGCGTTGTTTAATGTTTAATCATAGCCGGCCGGCACTGCACTCTTGGCAGTATAATCAGAGTATAATTCAGACAACAACTTCAACCAGCAGCGGCAGCATCAGCCAGGAGCGCGGCGGAGCCCTCGCAGAGGCGAGCCCCGGCGCGGACGCGCACTCCGCGGATCTCTCTGCGGTCGCCCGATCTCGCGCGCCGACTCTCCCGAGGATGGGGCTTCTGCAGACTGCCACGAAGGCCGCACACTTCGTGCCGACAGCTACGTGTACCTCTTTACCTTGCTCGCCGAGGAGATACGCGCGATCGGAGGGAGGGAAAGAGCTTCCTTCCTAGCTGCGCTCCCCGCGCCGGTACCGAGCCGGTACCGAGCCATTGCAGAGCCTGCTGTATCGGCTACCGGGGCCCCTCCTCTTAAGCCCAATCACTCGGCCTAATGGCGACACGCACGAAATTATCACTTTACCAGATACTGCCCGCTGTTACTCCGACCAAAACCCCCCCACTTCCGTTTCGATAAGTTCGATGAGATATCTTCATTTTTTTGCACCTCGCGTGCGCAATGAAATTTCAATTCTCGCGAGGATGAAGGAGGAAAGAGCTGCCTGGGCTCTGACGTTAATTGTTCATTTACCTGGACAAAGTGGGCAAAAACCACTCGGCGCTATGCGGAATATAGACTGGCCTTTCAGTTACTTGTGTATATTTACTTGTTCTTTTTTTTTTTCGTTCCGTACACTCGATGGACTTTCTTGCGGGTATCTTTCGACGCGCTAAAGATAATGATAAGCGGAAGTCACAAATCGAGTTTGACGAGATGGACTCACTTTATTCCCGGCTACCGACTCGGGAGACATGCTGCTTGCTGCTTCGACTGCTGCGCAACGATGAAGTTCAGGGGACTATATATATATATGAGGATGTATATATATATATTTTTTTTTCGTCTACCTATACGTATGTTGTACGGAGAGAGAGACGGAATAGGCCAGCGAACATTAAGGTGGAAGCCAAGCGCGGTGTATTAGAGCACGAGGATCAGCAGCACAGTAGCCAGCTCGGCCGGCTGGCCGGCGGTCGGGTTTTTTTACCGGATTCCAGTAGCGCCTTCGACAAACACCGTGAAGGGAGAGCGAGAGGGAAAGGTAATACTGTAAAGCTTCGCGAGAGATGAAGAGACGAGGAGAATTATGAGAGGGGAGGGCGGAGGGGGGGATAGAGAGAAAGATAGAAGGAAAGAATAGCCGTGTGAGAGCCGGCAGTACGCTTGACTACTCTTACTGGGTTATCCGAGGAGCCTCGGGCCCGTACCCGCAGTTCAGGACGATGTTCATTCGGTGTTTGGAACATCGGATTTTTTTTCAGATTATTAGCTAACCGTTATTTTTAATAGTCGAATGTATAGAGAAAAATTTAATTATATGAGCATAATTTTTCAAAAAATTGCATCAAGCTCTCTAATAATTTTCTATGTTTTGTTTATTTGTAATTTTCGTTTGTTTTCGATCCATTCCTCGACGAGGAAGTAAAAAACAAAAATTGCCCTAAGACTACTACTACCATTGTTTCTGGGTTTATTCGTATCGCAGTGGTGGACGATCGAGTTCGATGTTTGGAACATCGGATCTTTTTTCAGCTTATTAGGAAACGGTTAGTTTTAATAGTCGAGTGTATCGAGAAAAATTTAATTATATGAACATAATTTAAAAAAAAATTACTTTTTAGTAATTTTCCTCGGCGAGGAAGTTAAAATAAAAAATTGCCATTAAACTACTATCACTACTCTTACTGGGTTATCCGAGGAGCGTCGGGTCCGTACCGCTGATGTGGGCGATGTTCATTCGATGTTTGGAACATCGAGATCGTTTTTCTTCACGTTATTAGCAAACCGTTATTTTTAATAAGCATAATTTTTCTAAAAATTACAATTTTTTCTAAAAAATAAAAAATTGCCCTCAAATATGAAAATCATATTTTCGATGTGCATATGTTCACGGGGTCGACTCCAGGCCGAGGCAAACCGGGAAGAAATCACGAGAACGGGGGACACGTGTGTTCGGCTCGGTCACATAAGTACCCTAAGCCTCGGCATCTCCCTCATCCCCGAAGCTCTCATTTTTTTTAACACAATTTTTTCTCTTTTCTCTCCTCTTGTTCTCTCATTCTGTGGACGATCCCCCGGCAGCGTACACAAACCCCCGTGAGTCATAGATATAATGGCTTCTCGCTCGCTCGCGACACGGCTCTGGCCTAATGATTTATGCTTCTCGGCTTTTATGTATTTTTCTGTTCAACACCGGTCCTCCGTATCCCAGTCGGGATGATGTGTTTTTTTTTTACGTTCTCACCCCGCGCGATATTTTTCGGGGGAGAGAGACCCGATCGGGCTCGGGGTATAGAAAAATCGAGGAGAGGTAAAATCGTGCGAGGGACTTCCATTAAAGCGTGCGCGTAAAAAGGCAGATCGGTTCCGTACGGTAACCGCGGTCGGCTGTGTGCGTGCCGCATGCTTTTTCTTTATACTCGCGGGTACGTTCGCGCGACTAACTACGCGGCTCGGGTCCTATATAGATCGATATAATTAATAGCTTCGGCGTCTGTGGGATCGGGTAACATATGGCCCGGACTCCGCCGAAAGGAGTCCCCGATCCTTCCGCCAGAGCACGTCCCTCTTTCGACTCCTTTCTCTCGCCAAAACTCTGCCCTAGGTGTGCCCCCATATATAGGTATATGGGATATTTTTTTTATTTTATTTTTTTAAGGCAGAGAGTAAAACCGTCGGAGATCCCGAGGACCGATCCCGGGCGCAACCGCGGCCAACTCTTTTCTGGCACCTCAAACGTTGACCGCGCACGAGCCTCGGCGAAAAAGGGGATTAGAGACGAAAAAAAAAATAGCAAAAAAGAAAAAGGATTTCGTTGAATGAACCGAGCGGGCAGTCGTTGCCGCCGTGGATAGAAGAAAAAGAAATTAAAAATAAAGTATATGCGAAAAGAAAAGAAACGCGCTCGCGGGAACCGCAGAGAGAAATTCCGAGCCGCGGCAGCATGCTAATTCGTGGCGGGGTCGGTATAACGCCGAGGAGTCCGAGGAACGGAAAGGGGGTCGAATCCTACTGCGCGCCGATTGTCATCGGGTGGAGTGGAATATCGGGCGAATCGCCGCTGAGGGAATTATACACGCACAGGAGTATACGGAGAAGAAGAATACCTGTACTCGGGAAGGGACGAGCGTATTTTTTTTTTCGACCGACCTCCTAAGATCGACGCGTCCACGCGTCGTACCTTTTTTTACGCCGACAAAGAGAGCTCTCCGGAGAACGCCTGTGGGGAACTACCGAACCCTTCGAGAAGTTATCATTTGCATTCTACCGAAGCGGTAGTCCTTCGAACGACACACGGACGGACGGACACGTGCCTATCGTATTTTTTTTTCTTTGCCTATGACGACGATTATCATTTTTTTATTCGTGGTTTTTTTTTGCGTGCGACGAAAGGAGAACCGAGGCACGAGAGGGCGCGCACCCTCGGGGCATAACTTTGTATGGACTTTGCATAATTTTACGAAACGCAATAATCGAGGCGCGTGTCGAGCCGGGACGATTCACCCGGAGTGCGCACACGAGCCGCGGCTCTGTCAAACCCTTTCGCGACTGCAATGTTGGGCAAATAATGAAAACAGCGAGTTGCTCGTCTGACGTCGAGAGTGACGGGGAAATGAGGCAGGTAAAGAGATTCCATTAGCCCGAATAATGGAGAGAGTTGCTATGAGATTACGAGTATTTACGGTGAGGCGTCACTTCCGGTGGAAAAATAAGTTTCTCTAAACCGGAAGCGACGTATTTTCGGTATTACGTAATTACTCGTCGTAATATGAGATTTTCCAAACCGGAAGTGACGCATTTTCGGTGTGAGGTCACTTCCGGCCGAAAAGTGAGATTTTCGAACCGGAAGTAACTTATATACGATAAATCTCCAAAAATCTAAATATTCGATTTCTATATTGCATAGTTTATAGCGAGAGAGTGCCGTTCGATTATTTTTTTTTTGTGTTGCCACTTTTTTTTGCGTGTGCTACCGTTCTGCGCGAGAGACGACGAGATTGTCAAACACCGTCGGAAATTCGCAATTACAATGCAGACACCTCCATGCGTTGAGTCCACCGTAAACAAAAAATGTTTGTATCATAATCGTCTATCGAATAGGTAATTACTGAGCGAACACGCGAAGTCGAGTGACCGGTTCTCCGATCCTTAGAAAACTTCTGTGCGAAGTTACTATACAGCAAAGTAAAAAAAAACTATAGAAAAAAAAATTAGAAAATATAAGTCCTTAATAAAGTTCCAAGAAAGTCGTGTAACGAGCTCGGAAAAATAGAGAATATACAAACAACCGAAGTCTTATGGTCGTCGGCTGGCGTTCCGAGTTTCCTGCAAATTGAACTTCGCGAGATAGAAGCATGACGAATAATTGCGCGAAATTCAAGTAAGGAAACGCGATTTACCGAGGGCAATTCGAGGGGATCTCGTAACGACGGCCATGGTTCGAGCTCTGGCCGCTTGCAGTTCCTACTCGGCGAATCCGGCATTCATATTATTTTTTATTATTATATTGCAAAACCCCGCTGCGAAGTCTCCGGTGGACTCCGCGCTCGCGTTAACTTCGGTCCTCGTCGAGGATTCTCTCCTCGCCGTTCGAGAGGAAGATACGCTCGCTGACGCGTTTTCTCGAGCGTCGGCCGGCAGTTCTCTCCCGTAGCTTCCAGGTAATTCGCGGCCACCCGAGGGATAGAGAACGAGTCCGCGAGCTCCCCAGGAATCGGGCGCCCGGTGATCTCAGCTCGAGCGAGCGGCCCACACAATCGTCAAAACTATTCATCCTTTCGTGGAAGCCCGAGCTATGTATCGGGTGTTTTCCACTCCCGTCCTTCGAGTCCCTTCGAGACCTTACACCAATCCGTCAGCACAGCCGAGCGTATTAACTATGCGCATTAATCGACAAGGATATCATTTTTGGATCACAATCGGGATAATCGGGATTCAATTTTATGAAATAATAATCAAACGATAAGAAAATAATCTTTCGATAGTATAGCTTTATTTTAGACTAGAACGGAAGAAAATATAATATTAACCATACAAAATAATAATAATAATAATAATAATAATAATAATAATAATAATAATAATAATAATAATAATAATAATAATATAATAATAATAATAATATAATAATAATAGAATAATAATAACCAACTATGTACACAGGAGTAATGGGACCAACATACATAACATCGTAATGGTGCATCTATCGTGTGTATCTGTCTGTTTTATGTTGTACGATAGTCCATGGGTCCGTATGTTTGTGTTTGTGATTTTTCGTGTGTGTGTGTGTGTGTGTGGCTGTGTGTACGTGATTGTGTATCTGTTTCGAAGGTATCAAGAGAAAAGCGAGAAGCGGAGCCACACCCTTGGCGGCCACGTTGCCGAAGAGGCGAAAGAACGTGGAGCGAACGAACGAGTGAAAAAAAAAGAGAAAAAAAAAACGGAACGCCTTGAAATGAAGATAAAAAAAAGCCGAGTAATGTACGAGGAAAGGAGACTTTCCCCTTCTTCGCTGGTTACTGTCTACCTCCTCGAGACCTCTCGGGAGACTTCCCACTCTCGCGGTGTACGGCGAGCCGGTTGAAGAAGAATAAGAATAAGAAGGGAGAGGAAGAAGACAACCGAGGGATACTCGGGTGGGTCGCGTGGGCGGCCGAGAGTGTGGCGATCACAAGGAAACTCATAAATAACTAACGCATAAAACAATAATAATAATTAATGGTAGTAGTAGTTGTAAAAGTAAAAGAAGTAGGTAGTAATAGTAGTAGTGGCGATTAAGATCAATGTCGCCGTAATGGCGGGGTAGTTGGTTCAACGGACTCGAGCCGTGCTCTTTGCCTATATACGCGAATCGCCGGAGCGCGGGACTGATAAGAGTTCGCGTCGAGGATAGGGCGATAATTTAATGAGGGACCGGGGGGAAAAAATAGAACGGGGCGTGGGGATGATCTTTATAGATATTTCGCGAAAGATCCGGCCCGGGGACGTTGGGCCCCGGTCGATGGCGATTAAAGGAACGGGGGCGCTGCGAGGTATTTACAATGTGGGACCGGGCGAAACGCGCGCTCGCGTCCCGATTTGCCGAGCTCGACGGACGACGGAAAGACGACACTCGCGGTCTTGGAATGGCTTCGTAGGTATCGCGGTGTCGATAGTCGAACGGGATGGCGGAAACTGGGGTTGCTTCGCTCTAACGAATTAAAACAAAAAGAGGGGGAGGGTACAATATATATATATATATAGTTGTCTGTTCTCCGTTCTTCGTGGGTTGGGGAGGACGAGCTATACTATACGGGCGATTTTCATTTCGGAAAACGAAACGCTACCTGATCGGCCATCAGCAGTCCTATCTTAATTTTTATTTATTATTATTATTATGTTTTTTTTTCGTGAAAAATATATATATATATGTATAGCGTAATATAGTTACGATAGATTCGGTAAATAATAAAATCTAATATAGTCTTTACTGTACAGAAGATCTTGGGACGCGTAAATAAAACGACGTGTTTTTTTTTCTTCATTTCTCTTTACTCTTCCATTCAGGGCAGCGATCGTTTAAAGATGATAAAAGAAAAAAATACAAATTTATGCTTAAAAAAAACAAAAAAAAAAAAATTGTGAAACGCTCTTCACGCTTTCGTGATCTGCACTCGGAGATCCGTGCGATCCGCGGATCGTTAGAAACGCAAACAAAAAAAAATGGTCTCGAACTATATTTCACCTATGTGCATGATCATCGTTCACATTCTCTAAACTTCCCTTATCGCTACAATAGTCATCTGATAGGAACTTTCAGTATTGCCTAGCTCTGGATATATTATTCGTAACTATATTTAAAAAAAGAGTTATTTAGTTCTCGTCGTCAGCGTCATTTTCTATTTTTTTTTCTTTAAACAATAAAGACACGACAGTCCATCGGGGCCCCCTAGAGTATCACACGGGCCCGAGTTTTTCATCTTTTTTTTCCCGTTTCGTTTTATATATATAGATATATATATAAAGTAGGTATATATTGTAGTGTATATTATATAAGCTAGACGTGGAACAACGGGACGTGCACACGACACAGATAACTCTCTGGCTAATACTCTCGTGCTCTCGAGTCTCTCGATTCTCGTGCGCCAGCGTACGGACGCTGGCGCCGTATCGTATTACTACATGCTCCTTTTCTTCTTCTATTTCTTCTCCTCATTCTTATGTTTTGCTTTTTTTTCTAAACTATTCACTGCTCTATACAGCCGCAATAGATCGACGGTTCTCTCTACACATCTTGTTTTGTTTGTTTTTATTTTTTTTTATATATATCTCTATATATAATCGTGAATCGAGAACACGAGCGTTTTGTGAGCGCATTACGAGTCTAAGAGGTCAGCGAGACACTCACCGGCGGTGGTAGTGGCAGCGCTCGTGGCAGCGTTGCCGGAGTGTTGCTGGGATTGTTGTTGCTGCTGTTGTGTCTGGAACATCGCGGTAGGATGAAGAAATAGGGAGCCGTACATCATATTCTCGTCCGTCTGTTGTTGATTGCCGGCTGTCTGTTGATTGACGCTGACCTGTCCGGTTTGCGAGTTGGCGCTGTTGTTAACGCTGTTGGGAAGAATCGGTGCGCCGGGAGTCGGCGGCACGAGGCTGCCGTCCTCGACGGCGACGCGCACCGATTCGATGTGACGCCTTGAGAAGACGTGCTCCTGGAGCGGGGATTTCGGTGAGTAGCGAACCGAGCACAGACGGCACTCGTCAGGTCCGGTTGGTCCCCGATGCGGCTGGACCGCCGAGCCCTCGGCGGGGAGGCCAGCGGCGAGTCGGGCCTTCTTCTCCTTGGCGCGTGCGTTCTGGAACCATACCTGCAACTCGTCTCCATTAGTCGAGTGTCGTTCACGAGCAGCTTCTACTAGCCGATTCGGAGGCTGCTCGTCGGAATCATCAAAATACGATAGGACGGATGTACGATCGGCCTGTATCCTCCCATCGTCCCGTCATCGCCGACGACAAGGTCGTCGTCGGCTTCACGAGTCGGGACTCGGGCCGCATGCAGCCGTACGACTATCAGCTAGACTCTTTGCGACGATAGCGTTGTTGTTGCTCACCTGGACGACGCGTTTCGGGAGTCCGATCTCACGGCCGAGCATCTCGCATTCCGCCATTGTCGGTGTCTTGTAGTCCGAGAACAGTGACTTCATCACTTTGACCTGGGTGGCGGACATCTGGGTTCTGTATCTCTTCCCGCCGCCGGATTGTCCGCCGCTTCCGCTACCGGTACCGGCGTTGCTCAACGGTGGACCACCGCCGATACCGCTGATGCCGCTCGCGGCGCCGCCGTGCCTCGAGCTCTGCGTACTCGAGGCCGGACTCGCCGGACCGCTCTCGTCGTCCAGGAACTCCGTTGTCTCGCTCATGCTGTCGTCGTCGCATATGCTCCTCTCCGATAGATCGGTGAGGGGGCCGCAGTCGCTTCCGCCACGAAAGTGTTGCGACACGCCGTGCTGCTCGTCGAGGAGATTGCTGAGACCCCCGAGGCTGAGCTTCACCGGACGACTGAGGTCCACCGGCTTGCTCAGGTCCAGGGGCGTCTCGCCGGTCGCGCTACTGCTGCCCTGGTTCGTCGTCGTAACGCTGCCGGGCTCTTGCTTCCCGTTGCTCGTGTGCGCCTGAAGCTCGCTTATGTAACGCTTCATGGACTCCTCGTAGTACTTCTTCAGGGAAGCTTCCATGTCGGTGTTGAACGGCGGAAATAGCGGTGGCATCATGTTCGGCGTGCTCGGATTCGACGGTGCCGACTCCATCGACAGTTCCTCGTCCGGTATGTTGTCGATGTTCACCTCACCCCGGGCAACCTGATCGGCGTGCTTGCTGGAGAGATGCGACTCCAGGGCGGACTTTACTTTGAACAGCGCCGGACAGAAGGGACAGCGCTTGTTTATCACTTGACTGTGAGCACGAAATTGTCCCTTTCTCTCGCGCGCTCGTGTATTCTGAAACCACACCTGCACAACCCGCTTCTTCAGGCCGACCTCCCGCGCGATAGTCTCGAGCATCTTGCGCGACGGATTGGACTCCACTTGGTACTTCTGATACAGATAGTCCAACTGCTCCGGTAGAATGGTCGTTCTGAGACGCTTGTCTTTGGGCTGCTCGTTGTGCTCGGAATTCGGTCGACCCTCGCTTCCGGTGCCCTCCTCGAAATCCTCGTACTTCCTCTTGCGATCCTGCATCATGGCTATCAGAGGATGCGGCGATTCGGTCGTCACGCCGGTGCTCGCGTTTATCGCCTGCTGTTGGAGAATACCGAACGGCGAGTCGGGCGGATAGGCGGGCGGAAAGAGGGATGGATTCATTATGTGGACGAGCTGATGTTCGCGCCACAGTTCGAATCTACCGAACATGAGATTACACTTGTCGCACTGAAAACTTCCCTCCTTGGGCTCGGTTTGGGACTGCTGAGGCGCAGCGGCGATCGGTTGCTGGGGCTGCTGGAGCATCGTTTGCGAGAGAGCCTGCTGTTGGATGTGCGGCGGTGTGGCGGTGGCCAGGGGCTGCTGCAGTTGCTCGGCCAGAGCCGGAGCCGGAGCCGGATTGCTCGGTACCGCGGTCGTCGTCGTTGTCGAACTGCTGTTGCTGTCCTCCGAGCTGAGAACCGCCGCCACCTGGGCCGCAGCCGCCTGCGCCTGGGCGCTACGCTTCGCGTCCTCCTCCTTGAAGCAGTGGGTCTTCTGATGGCGTATCAGCTCGTAGTAACGTTGGAACACGAGTAAGCACTTTTTGCACTGATAGTTGAGTCCCGGTGTGCGTTGAAAACGCCCGGAACCGTCGTCGGCCTCGCGACCTCCCGGTGTAACGGGCTCCGCGGCCGGCTGATTCTCGTAGACCTTCCGGGCCTTCTGTCTCGCGTTCTGAAACCACACGACGATGACGCGCGGACTCAGACCGAGAAGCTTGCTCAGGTACTCGAGATCGTCGTCCTTCGGATAGGCGTTGTTCTCGAAGAATTCTTGAAGCACCTTGATCTGATAGTCGGTGAAACGGGTGCGATTCGCCCTCTTGCCGGAACTACCGCCGGAGGAGTTGCTGCCGTTGCTGTTGCCGCCGAAAGAGTAATCGGCCGGACCTCGACCGGGGCTCAGCGAGCGCTGAGGCGTCAGCGCCAGAGCCGCGATCGAGCCTGGCACCACACTGGTCGAGCCGGGATTCGGACTCGCAAAATTTTGGGGCGCTATCTTTGGCGGAAGCATCGGCGTTGCGGGGGCGCTCGTCGTCGATGGCGCGTGGGACGAGATGTCGTGGTGCAGTCCCGAGAACACCGAACTCATGCTCAACGCCGGCGAGTGAGGACGCGACTGCTGCCCACCGGAACTTCCGGGCGAATGATGCTGAACCTCTTCCTGCTGCTGATGCGACTGCTGCGCCGTCGACTCTGGCACTTCCTGTTTAATCTCGTTGACCTGGGGCAATACCGCGCTGACGAGCAAAGCCGGCGGCGGCGAAGCTTGCTTGTTGGGGCTCTTGTCGTCCGACGAACTGCCACCGGAAACGCTCGAATTCAACGGCGTCACCTTCGCCTCGCCGGTCTTCTCGTACTCCTCGAGATTCAGCGTCGTACTCGGTGGATTGTTGAAGTTGTACGGGCTGTCCTTGTTTCTTTGACGCTCTTTGAAAAGCGTGTTTCTGAACCAGTGCTTTATAACCTTCGGTGGTAATCCGCTCTGCGCTGCCATGTCCAATATCTGCTCCTCGCCCGGTGAATTGTTGATGTCGAAGTGCGCCCGAAGGATCTTCAATTGCTCGTCCGTAATTCGCGTGCGGGCACGCTTCTGCGACGCTGCTGCGTTAGCCTGCATCCAGAAAACAGACAAATATTCTCGTCAATTAAACGGACGATAGAACAATCTATAATATAATTATACTCCAACATATTTTTAAAGAGTGTGCACTGTTTTGCCGCGGTCGTTTTGGCGCCACTTATTTTGACACCGAAACGCGCCGACGCCAGGACGTTCCTGCCCTAAATGTCCCACAAATATATATATATATTTTTATTTTTTTTTAACGTCATAGAAGTGTTTCCATGGTTTAGTTTGGTGCAGTTTTCAAGTCTTTCGAATTTCCCGTTCTGGTGCCGAAACGGTCGCGCCGAAATGTAATGTACCCTTTTAAAAATATAATCTTCCAATAAAACAATTTTCTAACATTAATTCATCGCATACGATGACCGGCAGAATATCTCAATCAATTTTTCCACATTTTTTCCCTCGTCTTTACGTTATTATATTTGAACCTGAATCCCGTACGCGAAGAATTAAAATTGTAAATAAAATAAAAAAGTCGAGACTAACCGCAGCTGCTTGTTGCTGTTGCAGGACGAGATGCTGCTTCGCGAGAAGATCGGCCTGGGCGTTCATCGGTGGGTATCCAGCGGCGGCTCCATCGTACGGCGGAGGTGGTAGCATCATCGGAACGAGGGGTGGTTGGAGATTCATCGCCGCAAGAGCAGGTACGTTCAGACCCAGAGGGAGTCCCATCATGCCCATCATGAGTCCGGGATACTGTTGCAATTGTTGTTGCAACTGCGATGCAGCCATAGCGTTCAGTGCGGCTTGCATGTCGGACATTTGTTGAGCGAGGGTCATCTGGGCGTGTTGTTGCTGTTGGTGCTGTTGCGCCTGATGTTGCTGCTGTTGCTGTTGTTGCTGCTGTTGTTGTTGTTGTTGCTGTTGTTGCTGCTGCTGCTGCTGCTGCTGCTGGACAAGTTGTTGCTGCTGTTGTATATGATGCGCGGGATTGTTCGGCGGAGCAGTCGGAGTGGTGGAGTCGGTGCTCGATACCGGAGTGTTGCTCAACGCTGGCGTTGTGGCCGGTGTTGTCGAGGTGGCTTCCGGCGTGCGACTGGCTCGTTCTTTGGCGCTCTCCGGGCTCTCCTCCTTGTCCTTATCTCGTCGCTCCTTATCGGGGCTGAGGTCTTGCGGCTGATTAGACGCCGGTGTCGAGCTTCTGGGTGCGGTCGTGGTCGACGACGAGGTCGCTGCTGTCACAACGACGCTCTTCTTCTCGTACTCGCATTTGAACTGTTGGGCGTACTTCTCGAGAAACTCACGCGGCACCAAGTCCCGATGTACCTCCTCGCAGTGAGCCTTCAGCACCCAAACGCTGCTGAACTCCTTGTTGCAGTGTTGGCAAGTGCTGCGGGTCAACTCTGGTATCGCCTCCTCGTCGGCGTTTTCCTCGGCCTCCTCCTCGCGCTCCTGCGCAGCCTGAGCGGCGAGCGCCTGCTTCTGTTGCTCCTGTTTCTGCTGTTCCTGCTGGGCTTGGAGAGCCGCAGCCGCCTCCTCCTCCTTCCTCTGTCGCCTCTGGTGATTCTCGTTGAATTGCATAACGAGATCGAAACCGAAGCTCTCGAGCAAGTGTTTGTACATCTGCGAGGTCTTGTGTCGCGGCTGCGAGAGAATGTCCTGAGCGACCTGGGACTGATTTTGCTGCTGCTGCCCAACGGTCTGTTGACCGTGTTGCTGCTGCGGTCCCGGAGTCGTCGACATCGGCGGCGGAGTCTTGTCCGGTCCGGACGAGGCGATCTGCTGCGAGGCCGCCAGTTGTTGAAAGAGCGCGAGTGGATTGCTGAAGATGCAGTAGAGCTGCTGATGCGTCGCCAGTTGCTCCTGACTGACGAACAACGCGCTGCATCGGGAGCACGAGAGCATGTTGCTGTTGTTGCTGGCGGTGTTCGTGTTGGCGTTGCTACAGGGTGGACTCGTCGGGCTCGTCGGAGGCGGTTGCTCTATCAGAGGTCGTCCGAGATCCAGTTGACCGCTCGCGGCGAGATCGGGCAGCTTGCTCGCACGGGTCTGATGAAGCACGCTCCTCATGTGAATGTCGAGCGTGCTACCCTGTGAGTATTGAACTTTGCAGATGTTGCACTTGTACGGTTTTTTGTCCTGATCCTGCTGGGAGTCGGGCGACTCCGTCGGGCTCGCCGGCGGCACGACGGATATCAGTGTGTTGTTGTTTCCCTGCTCCTGCATCGCTCGCTTCAGCTTGTGCAGATGGCTCACGCTGTTGTAATGAACGAGCAGTATGTTCTTCTGGGTGAAGCTCTCCTTGCAAACGTCGCACTTGTACGGCCTGTTTGGATCGAGATACTTCTCCATCGGATAGGACATCTTCTCGCCCTTACGATGGAGCAGCGTCTTGTTGTGCCCGGTCAGGTAGCTCTGACGAGTGAAGGCGACTTTGCAACGGTGACACTTGAATTTACGCCCCGGATCGTGATAGCTGTCCTCGGCGACGGGCTGACTGTTGAGATAGTCCTCGAGGAGACGCTGCTCCTTGTGGAGCGGCGAAGAATCGCTGGCGTCGCTCTCCTCCTCGTCCGCCCGATTCTCATCTTCGGCGTTGCTCTCGGCCGCGAGTCCACCCTGCCGCCTGAAGGCCTCCTCGGTGAGGGCCTGCAGCAGCGGATGAGCGTGGAGCAGGCTCTGCTTGTACTGCGCCAACTCCTCCTCGTGCACGTCGGCGTGAGTCGACTCCAGATGACGCTGAAGAGCCTGGACCGAACGGAAGGATCTTCCGCAGAGGGCGCACTTGGTAGCGTCGCGAATCGCGTGATACTGGGAGTGTTGCTGAAGCTTGTCGAGGGTCTTGAATGCCAGACTGCACTGACCGCAGCGATACTTGTGAACGTGTTTCTCGCTGACCGCGAGGGTCGGCCGCGTCGCCGGATGAGCCTCCCGATGATGCTGCTGAAGTTCCTCGATCGAACGGCAGACTCTTCCGCAGACCGTGCAATGGGCGATCTCCTCGACCTCGTCCATCGTCGAGCGTTCGTTCATCTCCTCGTCCTGGTGATGGGCGGGCTGTTGCTTCGTCGCCGTCGTGCTCGGCGACGTCGGCGTTGCCGCCGGTGTCGACGTGCTTCGGGGATTGTTGTTCAGCCAGTGGCTCTGATCGACGAGAAGCAGCAACCTCTGAAGACCGTCGGCGTTCACCGAATGTATCTGCATGACGTGCTTCTCGAGAGCCGGACGCTCCTTGAAGCCGTCCTGGCACAAAGGACACAGCAGTTCCGGCACCGGCTCCTCCTTCACCGTCTCTACCTTTTCCTCCGAGTCTTGCGTATGGGCGACCTGAAGATGCTGACGAAGCTCGTCCCTCGAGGTCGGCTGATACGTGCAGTACGGACAGGTCACCATCTCCTCGCTCTCGTTCTCCTGCTCCTGGTCGACCTCCTGATCGTTGTCCGGCTCTTGCTTCACCTCGCTTCCGCAATCGCTGCTCGCCTCCTCGCGCCGCTCTGCAGTACCGACGAACAAACAAAAAGAGAACGAAAAATTCGAGTGATGAAATTGCAACTATACAAAAATTATACGGGGTAAAAAAAGGGTTTGCACATTCGACGATCAACGTTGATTTGTAAAATTACACAAAAAAATAGGAAAAAAGACTCGCGAACCTTCCTAGACGAGAAACGTTTGTCGAATGTACAAAACTTTTTTTTACCGCGTGTTGAAAATTAAGACCGGAAGTTGGAGAAACGATACTCTAAGACTTAAAAATAAAAAAATGAAAAATTCTCGTGACGAAATTGCAATTATACAAAAATGATACGGAGTAAAAAAAGGGTTTTGTACATTCGACGAGCAACGTTAATTTGCAGAATAAAAAACGAAAAACGACTCGCGAACTTTCCTAGACGAGAAACTGTTGTCGAATCTACAAAGCTTTTTTTTTACCGCGTGTTAAAAATTAAGACCGGAAGTTGTAGAAATGATAGTCTAAGACTTAAAAATAAAAGAACGAACAATTTTCGTGATGAAATTGTAATGATAGAGGAACGATACAGGGTAAAAAAAGGCTTATACATTCGACGAGCAACGTTAATTTGCAGAATAAAAGAAGGAAAAAGGACTCGCTAACCTTCCTAGACGAGAAACGTTTGTCGAATCTACGAACCTTTTTTTTTTACCGCGTGTTAAAAATTAAGACCGGAAGTTGAAGAAACGATACTCTAAGACAACCGAGACGATCGCTCTCGTTTCCTATCTCCTCATCGCCCCTTCGATATCCGCGAAACGTTAACAGCAGGCCGACATGCTACGAAATCCGTTGTGCGGAGAAAGTTGGAGCGATTCTCGAAACTCGCGCGGAGGGCGGAAAGGACGTCCGGAGCGAAAAGCGTCCGTGGCCATACGCATGTGTACGACGTACACGTTGAGAATTACGAGAGAAAAGAGAAGCGGGAGACAGACCACGGCAAGGCGGATCGATCGCAGATGCATTCGTCGCAACGGACAATCAAATTGCGAATTGCAGAACCGTAATACGAAATTAGCGATTGAGGTTCCACTTCCGATTGTGTGCCGTACTGTTGCTGCGAACCTTACGCGCGTGTCTTCTTTTCCACAATATCGAAAGCGGGTGAATGAAGAAAAAAAAAAAAAAAAAAAAAAAAAAAAAAAAAGTGAAAAGCACCGTGAAACGCCACGTGGATCCGTTGCACCCGATCGGAACAAAAAGGGAAAAAAAAATGAAACTTCGCAGCCAGGCACTTTCCGCGCGACGGCATCAGGCGCGTATTGTCGAAAAAACCGCATCGCGCCCGAGTGTTCCACCGGTATTGCGTATTCTCAGTTCCCGTCAGTTGGACAAAAAAAAAGAAGGCGAAACGGATAGCGCGTGCTTCGCTTCTGCTTTGCCGCTTCTGGCTCTCCTCTTCGCTATCTCGTTTTGTACTTCGTTATATAGTATGCTTCACATGTATGCATGTATACCGCACATGTACGCATGTGTATAGAAGAGAGGCGAGTGGTAAGTACAGAGGACAGCTCAACAAAGTGGTGCGCGTGTACCGCCTCGGTGCGGCGGCCCGTTGTCAGCGAGGGGTTGAATTTTTTCCGTGCGTGATCCACGAGACACACGCCACGGCGGGTCCGTGCCATATGGCGGAAGGTGTGTATATCGGCGGTCAGCTAAATAACCGTAATCGCGAAGTTAATTGCAACGAGTATAATCGATTATGAAATATTAAAAAAAAAGAAAGAAAAGAAAAGGGCAGCATCGAGACCCTGCGTATTCAGTGAATTCATTAACCGCGAGGTGTCCAGTCGGTGGTTCGAGCCACAGTCGTTCATTACAATGCCGTGAAACGCGAGAGCGCGAAGGTTAAGTTTCATTGTGCGGAAGCGGCACGTGCCTCGATCCTCGACAGTTGCGCGGATATCATCCTTATGGTCGGCGGTTACGCAAAATAACAGAAATAATGCGAGAAAGAGGCACGCGCGCGTATCCTCCGTTTCACCCCTCGCACGGTCGTGCGGCCCAGGGCGCCGAAAAACAAAAGGCGCGAAAGGTGGGAAGTCCTCGAGAGTGGAGCTATCGTCCGTTATCGCGGGTGAAGAGCAAAGATAAGAGGGACCCGAAGGGGGAGGACTCGATGGTGACTCACCGTTGTTGGTGTTTGCGGCGTTCGGCGTCGTCGGAGTCGTGGGACTAGGTTGTTGGCTCGTCGGTGTATCGGGATCGGCGACGACTTGAAATACGTCGCCGATATCGGTATGAGGTGTCTCGTTCCCTTGTATACCGCTACGCCGATGCAGCTGATGCAACTGTTCCATCTGCAGATGCCTCAGCGACCGTACGTGCTGGAGGAGGGGGAGTCTGTGCCTCGCGCTGAATCCGCACAGGGCACAGTGATAGAGTTTACCCGCCGATTGGGTATTGGCACTTGCTTCGAGTAAATGGCGAAGTAGGAGAGCCGCGGCCTCGTGACGGGGCGACGCCGCGTGAAGCGCGAGCTTGTGAGCACTGTTCGTGTAATAGTCGCAAGCGTGGCAGCGCAACTGCGCCGCGCTGGTCGGCGACGCGAGAAACTTGAGCTTCCACTCGTTACGGGGACCGCCCTCCTTCACGTGATTAACGTGCTGGAGACGCTGAAGATGCTTGTCCGTTTTGCAGTGAAGCTGAAAGTTCGCTTTCAGATTGGTCTTGTAGGAACATAGTTTGCAGACGAAGTTACCGGCGACCAGGGCGAGTATCTCGCCCTCGCGCGTTCGCGTTCTGTCCGCGGCGAGATGATGACCGAGGGCCTCGAGGGAGTCGGTCGCGAAGTTGTTGCATACGCAACAGTGATAGAGGTACGACGGATCGGGATCGGCGGGCTCGGGTGGCGGTTCCATGCTGTCCGGGGACAGGCCGACGTCACCGGCGAGATTTCCCATCGCTCCCATGCTCGCCATACCGCCCATTAGCTCCGGTGGGAGCTGGGGCGGCAATTGTCCGCCGGTCATCATCTGAATCAGAAGAGCCTGATTGTAAGCCATATCGGCGAGAGCCGCCTCGGCGTGCTGAGGCTTGTCGAGACCCCCGAGATGCAGTAGTTGCTCCAGCTGTTGCTGATGCTGTTGCTGATGGTGGTGCTGCTGCTGGGCCGCCTGTTGATGGTGGGACTGCAGGGCCGACAGTGTCTGCATGTGTTTCACGTTCTGCTGGAGAACCAGCATGTTGTGCGTGTGCTTTTCACTGGTCATGTGTATCCTCAAATTTCTCGCGACGTTGGTCTCGTAGTTGCACACGTCGCAGCGAAACGTTGGCTTCGGTTTTCCCTGGTTGACCGCCTGACCGGCGCTCAAGTGGGGACTGTGATTTTGCTGATGATGAGGACTCCGCGTCGGCATCGGGGCGTCCTGCGAGGACGACGGATTGCTCGCCGCCGCCACCGCACCGCCGCCCTGCTGAAGCTCCTGCATGTTGTTGAGATGCTTGTCGCTCTGCATGTGTATACTGAGATTGCCCTTCGTCGTCGTCGAGTAGTTGCACACCTCGCATCTGTAAGGCTTGTAACCGCAGGTGTAAGTCTCCCCTCGGGCTAACCTCGGATGGGGCTGACCCGCGATGCAGTAGATGCACGAGGTCTCGCTCTCGGGATGTTTCTCCTTCATGTGAATCTCCAGCGTCTCCTGATATTTGTAGTGCCAATTGCACTTGGGACACTTGAGGGTCTTGCAGGAATTTCTACTGTGTATACCGGCCAGTGGACCACCGGGACCGGCCAGCCTACTGCTGGCAAGTATGAGCTCGCATTTGGGACACTCGACGCCGCTCGGTCTTCCCTGCATGTGTTCCGGACAGACGCCTATCGTCGTGCCGGTCAGAAAGTTCGGGGGTTGTTGGGTGAGTGCCGCGTACGACGAGGGCGAGCCCTTCGTCGATGCGGGAGGCGGTGGTGGAGATGTGTAGTGCAACGATGCGTCCGGCGCTTTCGCCCATGAGGCGGCGCTCACCTGAGCCCCGGTCCATTGATGCTGGGACTGTTGATGATTGAAGCTCAACGGTGTGTTCGAGTGGGACGTCGGTGTCGTCGGCGTGCTGGGCGATGGCCTCTCCCGTTGCTGCTGCTGCTGCTGCTGCTGATGACTCGCCTGCGACGGGCTGCTAGGGATTCCAGGTGTACTGGCCGGAGTGCTGGTCGTCGTTGCGGTCTCGTGTTCGTTAGAATCGGCGATCCCACCTCGCTGTCCCGGCTGTCCCTGCTGGCTGCCCTGCTGTACCGGTGAACTCTGCGGACACGCCGAGGAGCTCGTCACCGGCTCGAGAAAGCTAACCAACGGTTGCTTTCCCCTGCCAACAGCCTGAATGATCGCGGATGCGGTCGTATGCGACAACACCTGCCTCTCGTCGTCCATCAGCGTCAACTGATGTTCACCCTGCGCGTGGGCCACGAAACTCTTGGCGTATCCGAAGCTCAGCTTGCAGATAAAGCACATGAGTATCGGCTTGACCGGCACCGAGGCCGCTGAGGTCGGTGTTCCGGGCGTCGTCGCCGGTATCGCCGGCTGTTGTTGCTTTCCACCCTCCGCGTTCCGGTAACTTATCACCCGGTAGCTGTGCATAACCGGCAGATCGGGATTGTGCGCCTGTGCAACGGACCTCTGCTGCTGTTGCTGCTGCTGTTGCTGATAGGCCTGCTGGGCGTAGAGTCTCGATACGTAGTAGGCGCTCGCTATTTGGGGAAAGACGAGCGAATGAGGCACCGACACTCCGCGACCGTCGACTATGCAACCGTCCGGCAGAGAATCATCCTCGCTGAGCTCGCTCTCACCCTCGATTATGTACGCCGAACCGTCGGGATTGTAAACGATCTTTCCGTCGAATTTCTCGACGTCGCCGCCGGTCGGACTGGGACTGGGACTCGCGCCCTGCTGCTGGCTCTGCATCGTCATACCCGCGCTACTCGCCAGCGTCGTCGTTCCCGTCACCACCGTCGCACTTCCGCTGTTGTTGACGCTGCTGTTGTTGCCGCTGCCGTTGTTACCCGCGGTCGTCGACGTTGTCGTGTCCGCGGTCGGCGTTGGGGTCGGTATGGCGTCCCGCGTACAAGGCTCCGTACCCGAGGGCGGACTCGCCGTACGAGGGTGATGAGGCTGGTGAAGGGCAGCCCCCGCTGCCGGAGGGGACCCGCCACTCCGGCCGCCCTCCTCCTCCGGGCTCATCTCTTGCTTTTGCTGCGCGTACGCGGAATTTTGAAATTGATGGTGGGCCGCGACCAGCTGCTGATATAGCTGATGCTGCTGATGCCCGATCGAGGCGCTCGTCGATGACGACGACGAGTGCTGCTGCTGCTGCAAGTGGGCACCCTGAATAATCCCGTGATGCTGCTGAAGATGGTACTGAGGGGGATGTGGCTCACTGGAGGGCATCACCCCAAACGTGAGGCGGCCGCCAGCCTCACATCACCCACCGCGCTTTAGTCCTCCTCGCTCTGCGACGCAATCGTTCTTCCTTATATTCCTCTCGGTCTCTCTTAATTTTTCTTTATCGTCAAAAACTTCCGGTTTAACGCTCGATAAAAATTCTCTGTCGCCTCCACCACCGGTTCTTCCGCGTATTCTCACCTCTTCGTCGACTCCCACCGTACTGCGCGTCCTCGCTATACTCGTGACAACAACGAGTCCGCGACAATCCGTCGCATCAATGTCTTCTTCAACCCCGATGGTAGAAGATTCACTAGCTACCCCGTCGCAACCCCAGGTCGTACCTGCAACATCCAAGATTAAAAAATATCTTTAGACTCGATTCTTGCGTAGAAAAAAAAATATATGTGTCAAGATTAAAATTTACTGGGTTCGCAAAAAATTTAAAGAAACATAAAATGTCTCTCGCGTGGGATGTCTCGGAGGGACTCGCGGGAGTGCGTCGCTGTCGGCGGGTTTTTAGAAAGCGAGCCTAGTCGGGTTAATCCGAGCAAACAAGCCGAGCGGGACCGGAGGGACAGAGGAGTGTTCCGGGGGAACCCGAAAAGATAGGGAAATACGCAGAAATGCGGCAAGCTGGGCACACACGCGCCCGAACGAGACACAGGAGAGAAATACGGGAAGCGGAGTGGGACGGAAAGTGAGAGAGGAACGATTACACACAAAAGCGGAATGAGGAAAGGGCCCTGCGCGAAGGAGATGATAGTCGGAGCGGTGAGAGAGCACAAGGCTCGGCTCTGTTCTCCGGGCGCCTTGTGTCTACCTGAAAACCGTCAAACGGCCAGCTGTGTTTGCTACCCATTGGTCTAACTTATCTATATCGATTGGGCATCGATTCTCTCGCTCGGTCTTCCGTGAGGCCGACAACGCGTGCGAGGAAACTACACACGCCGGCGAACTCGAAAGTCTCGGAATTTCGTTCGTGAATGCCTCGCCTATGTCCTCTCCTATACCCATCGAAATCTCTTTTATAATCGCGCATCGAAGTACACGCCTGCCTTTTGTCGATACGAACCGTCGCGCAGTTCCCATCGACAATGCCCTTTTTTCATTCCTAAGCGCGCGCTTATCGTCTTTGCATTTCGAGGAAATAAAAATCATGGCGCGAAATGCGTCGAAGCAATCGAAGGCTGTCGAAACCTACCGGAAGTGAGGAAAAAAAATAAAATTTTTATATTGTTTCCTGATTAAATTTGAAAATTGAAATTTTCGTACCGCTTCCTCATAAAAGCTGAAAATTGAAATTTTTATATTGCTTTCTCATAAAAATTGATAGAAATTGAAATATTCATATTACTTTCTCATAAAAGTTGATAAAAATTGAAATATTCATATGGCTTTCTCATAAAAGTTGAAAATCAAAATTGTCATATCGCTTTCTCATAATGTCCCTTTATACTCGCAAACCTTCTTCTATAAGGAAGCATTGTCTTGTATTTTTGGCACACACATACATCTGGACATTTTTGCTAAATGTGATTTTTCGATGTTTTGGAACATTCAGAACGTTTTCATTAAAACCCGAATTTTTTTTTCCACCATAACAAAGCTTCCACTGAGGAAGCAAAATGTCACGCTTGCGTGAGCCACTGTCAAAAAGTTCTCCACACAGCGAATATTGGAAGCGCCAACGAGTCCGAAAAAAAATCGGCGATCCATCGTAAAAGATAGTCGAGAGAGAAGGAGACGCTCGAGAGGAGCGACCGGGAGAGTCGTCGAAGCGAGGAAGCGGGGTGGGCACGCGGAGGACTCCTCGGATCTTCGCGCCCGCGGTGCTGTACAAGCAACGCCGCTTTCCTCGAAGCGAACGGTGTGTAAAAGAGCCGGGAGCGCCCCGGCGATTTTATAATTGCATCCCAATTACGTGAAATCGAGCCCAGTCCGTGAGCGCGCGAGCGCGATCATCTCTCTCTCCCCCTTCATCTTTCTCCCTCTCTCGCCGCGCTCGGATCCCGAAGAGCTATCTCGCGAGAGTTACACACAAACAACACCGGTCCGAGGGGACGAAAGAGTATAGTGGAGTACGCCTGTGCGCGGGACCGCGGCGGATGGTTCGCGGTATCCCTGGAATCTAACGGATCGTCGGACGGATAAGTAGGTGTGTTGCGCGCCCGCGGACCAGCGAGGAAGAAGAAGAAGAAGCCGAAGAAGAAGAAGAAGAAGAAGGTGAGGGCACGAGATGATTCCTCATGGACGCGTGTGCGCGCGCTTGGCACGACGCGCGTATAGCTATATCGCATATCTCCACACATTACACACATATGTATACATCCGCACACCCACACACATGTGTCACGGTAGTTGTACGTATCCCAGAGAGTCCGGCGAGAGGAGGGCAAAGTATAATGTATATGTGTATTGCCCAGAGTACGCCCGCACGTATTACACGTTGGGGGTGTAGAACGCCGTGACGGCCCGGGGGCTCTCTCATCTCGTACAATCTCTCACTCTCTTTCGCCGGGTTTCCCATCTTTCTCTCTTTCCTCCTTCGTCCTCCTCCTCGTCGTCTCTCGTTCCCATCTTCCACGTTCCTCGCCACTTTGCCTTCCTCTCGCCTCTTCTCGCTCCCTCCTTTATCTCTCTGGTTATACGGTGTACGGAGAGATGCCCTGGCCACCATTGCCGGACATTATGGTACGTACGTGTATCGCATTATACACCTCCCTCGTACCCTCCCCCCACCCCCGAGAACGGTCCCGCTTTTATTCCCTTCCTTCTCCTGGATCTCGGCCGGGCTCTCGTAATTCCGCGGTACAAACTCCATAATCCAGTCACCGAGGGCCCACGGTCGAGGGAGAAGGAGCACAAGCGTGTGTGTGTGTGTGAGTGTGTGTATGTGTGTATCCCCGAGCGGATCGCGGGGATCCGGAGAGCCTCCAGGACCGCAAGGCTACGAATTACTATAGAGATGTAACATACTGTTGGGTACGTTATAGTTATATCGGTACAGGACGGGCTACAACATCCCGACAGAGCGTGGATCACTTTGTAATGCGTGTGCGATACGGTGAACGCACGGCTGCCTTTACACGATCATTTTACCCTTACCCGGTTCCGTACGACTCCTTCCCTATCCTCCCGCGAATTATATGATCGTGATGAGAGGAGGATCGGTGCCGAGCGGCCGGGGAGGAAGGCGGAGGCCGGGGATCGATCTCCGCGATCACTCGATCCTCGCCGACCATCGACGACGACGACCAGCGATGATCGTCGAGCGCGACGATCGATTCTCGATATGGATAGGCAAATTCTACCTCCGCTCGAGATCATCTCCGATGTTCCTCGTTTTTATTCTATTTATTTTCTTGTTTCTTTTTTTTCATCCCTCTTTTCAATCTCGCTCCGATCGGAGGGCTCGTCTGCTTCGAGCGGAACGCGATACAATTCGATCGCGTTCCGTGCCGGCTCCGGAGATCGGCGCGCACCTTCGTTTTCACGTTGATAAGCTCGCGGGGGACTCGGATAAAGAGGCTCGACTTGGCGCGATTCGAGGGAAGCGTGGAGTGCGTGTCTTTGACGATTTTTTTTTTTTTTTTTTTTTTTTTTTTTGCTTTTTTTTTTT
>JAPYZC010000883.1:0-64215 GCA_030522665.1 Ichneumoninae sp. A BG-2022a
ATTGCTATTGCTATTGCTATTGCTATTGCTATTGCTATTGCTATTGCTATTGCTATTGCTATTGCTATTGCTATTGCTATTGCTATTGCTATTGCTATTCGGTCATCAATAAATAATTCCTCGACTCGAAGAAAGTGGCAACTGCGGTGGTTGTCCTACTTTCACAGCGACGGAAAAAAATCCTCGTTTTAGGGCGCACCTTGCCCGTAAACATCGCAAACTGTTACGAGAGTACCACAGTCACAACTTGTCGGTGCAATATCCGTCAAGGTGTCCCGAGTCCCGTGCTCTCAACTCTGGACTGCATGTGTGGGTGGACTTACCCAGTATCAGCTGTTGGCCGTTGCACCTGCCGGCAGAGCGCACCAAGACCATGCACAACAGAGTACCTCGTCCTCGTTCTTTCCCTTGCGAGCGAACTACCTCCGTATATCCCCTAACGCGCTTGTATCTGCATGACTTTGTGCATCGCGCAACGAGCAATGCAAACGCAACGCTCTCTCGCCTCGGCTGGTACGCCCTCGCACATTTACATACGCATATATAATAAAGCGCACACACGCTCGATCTCACGAGTGCCTCTCGCGGCAGAACGCGTCCCGGTATCCCCGACAATGTAATTGTTACCTCATAGGTATTATTCCGCTTCCGCGGGTGCGTGCTCCTTCCTTCGCTCGCTCGACGCATCTCCCTTTCCCGGGGCTCTCTTGACGTCTCACTTCGGCTCACCTTCTGTGCGTGCGTCTTTCGCCATTACAATACATCATAAAATACATATAGCTGCGGCTGAATAAATTTATTCACAATTACCAGGGCATTTTCAGTTACTTTTGTTTTTTATGCGGAGAATCAAAGGTCTAATCAGCGAGTCTTCTGCTCCTCACACGAATGATATATTGAGCAAGGAAATTATTTCATCGATAGAACACTTTTATTCGAAAAAACGCGGCTCGTAATGGTTTTACGGGGTATTAAACGGGTAAACGTAATGCAGAGACATTATATGTATTTTCTTGATAAACCATAGTTTATTTGGTTTTTTCTCGTTGTTTCTTCCAACTTTGTTTCTTTTTTCGTCTCCAGAGTCAACTTGTGTACACAAGCTTTTTTTCGATTTTTTTCAATTTAATATGATTCTTACTCTCATCTCCGCAGCTTTCGTATAGGTCGTGAAAACCCACGCGATTAAAATAATATGACGAGCATTCGTTTCCCTGATCATAAAATCATTAGCATAAGAATTTCTATACCTGGAGTATCTCTCGGGAGTGAGGAGAGATCCGGAGGGTGAGAGCGAGAAGTGAGAGGACGAAGAAAAAAAGAAAAGGCGACGGGTTACTGAGAGACCCTCGGGGGAGAGGCATGGGACCGGGCCAAGAGGATCTCCTCTTCACTTCGTTTACTTCGTGTTTTACTGCCGTCCCATTTCTGATTTATAAACATATAATGTGACGGGGGAGTGGCCTCGCTACCACATAATGATAGGCCAACGCTAATTACGTTTACGTATCTCACAACGGAGTCAAACGAGGAGCCCACCCTCGCATCACTTATATTCCGCACGCCCAAATTTCTAACTCTCCACTGCCCTCCGAACTGAGAGTTGCCTACGGAATACCAGTTTATGCTACAATCTTGAAAATAAACGGTAAAAAAATGTAATAAAATTTTGTTCGTTACATTTTTATTATTGACATTAAGGTACTTATTTAAGGCACACCAGTCAAATGAGTGCTACATTATAAAAATGGTTTATCCAAAATTGTATTCATTTATTGACCGTAAAGGAGATTGATTTGTATTATTGCGTGTGTCTTCAACCAAGAGAAATATCATTCACTGTGATCTTGTAAGAACGGCAACTGGTAAATGGAAATTTGCATGATAGTACGTTTTTGTTGGCTTTTTTTCGAAGTAAAATCCGTACTTTTTAATCGAATTTAGTGCACCACAGGTTATTTTGTTTCTTAATCTTTGCTCTGCGAATTAACCGAGTGCATTTTTTGTAGGATTGACCGTGTAACAAATACGGCTCGTTGTTTAATCGGTGAATATTTCCCATAATTAAATTGCTGTAATTTTTAGACCGCCAAGACTATAATAAATCTGCTTGGTGAATTCGTAGAGCAGCATTTGAGGAACAAAATGAGCGGTGGCATATTCAAATTGGTTGAAAAATAAGGATTCCTCATTGAAAAAACTAAAATGTATCGGCATGAAACTTTGCATTTATCAGCTTATGTATATGAAAAAACATCGTTATCAATAGTTTCCTCGATTAATGACCCATTCAGTAACACAAATCGACTTCCGTTACTGTTAATAAATGCATAACATTTTGGATAAGCGATTGTGAAAATTTAGCGCTCCTTTGACTAATGTTTTTGCAATAGTTACCTTAATTATGCTAATAATTAAAAAATTGACAAGGAGAATTCATTCCTCTTATAGAAAGTCGTCCTTGTGTTTGTCGTGTCATTAACGTTTTTTATTTTTATACTTTTGTAAAATTGTTGTCAAATGGACAAATTCTTCTTTTTGTACCGTGTAGATATATTTTGATTTATAAATAGAATAGTCGAAAATCGTGGTATGATTTATAGATCGGTAAAAAAAATAAACATATGCGGGAAAGCTTTTGGAAAACCTCTTTTCCGAGAAGAACTTAATTTCTTAAGATCCCGAGGGGGAAAAAAATTGACCGTTTGGGATTCGAGAGCGAGGAACGGAGATGCAGAGTCCCGTGGGGTTGGTGCGAGCGCGGAGCAGTCCAGATTTGAAATATCGCGTCTCCCCTTCCCTTCCTTCCTCTCATATGTTAATCGTCGCATTAGCATAATACCGTGATTTTTCATGGATCATTTGGAAATGCAAATAAATAATTTGTAATAATAAGAACGGACGCGGGATCGCGCTCGGCTGTTGTGGCAGCGGACTGGATCGGAATGTCAGATTCGATAGTTCATCTCTTTCGCATGATCTTAATATATGTATATATATATAGATCTTCTCGTATATATACATATAATATATAAATAGCTTCTCTATTTGTGTTAAAGAGGTTCGATGAATTTAGTAAAAAAACGAATTTTATATTGTTATTGGGTTATCGGGTAAAAAAATTATAAATAAAAAATCCCATGCGATTGATTGTTCATAAAAGTGTTCTCATTGTGTAGAAAAAATTCCAGCTCGGAAACAAAAAATTATGACGGAGTTCATTTTTGAAACATCGAGACAATATAAAAAAATGAAACTCTTCCTAAAATTTGATGTATTCAAACCTGAGAATTTTTTACACGATCCTAGAAATCTCTTTTTATACAGCCTTATTTTTATTTACCGATGAAAATAAATACAACACGTTTTTTGGCCGAATATCGTCGAACAAAAGTGTCTCGTTCCCCATGTTATTCTCAATTAAAAACAAACGACAAAAAACCTATTTGCGAAAGGCCAATTAATTCCGACGCAATTAAACGTGCACTAAACGTAGAAACGCGTACCAGTTAACCATCTCATCATCGTTATCATTAAACTTTATTGCGATCGACCGAGAATTCAACTAAAAAAAAGAAAAAAAATATTTTTTTTTACGGAGGACCCACCGCCCACTCGATGGCTCTTTATCTCTGACTCTCTTTCCCCGTCCCGAAAACGTCAGGTGAAATCCGACGGGGCGAAAATACTATAAAGTCGCCCGGTTAACGAATCGACTTTACGATTTCTCGCTCAACTCGCCCCGCCAGACTCGGTGGACTCTCGTAGTCGCTGCTCACCGGAATAACCGCGGGAGAAAAAAATAAATAAAAAGAAAGGTAAACCTCGAGCAGACACTGGCTAACCAGCCCCGAATTTACGCGGACGTTTATATCGGCTCTACGTCAATTGACCGGCTTCTTCGCTCTTTCCTTCGCACGCTTCTCTCATTCTTTTCCTTCCTCCTCTCATCTCCAGTTGTTTCCTCGAGCTACGCCGTCTCGTTCCTTTCGTGCTCGCCCAATTTCTTTTTTTTTCTTTCTTTTTTTACGGGACATAAAATATCGGTTGCGAGCTTGATATTTCGTGTACCGCAATACGAATGGTCGGGCGGTTACGATTGGGAGGAGGAACGGGCCCGTTTGATGTGTTATGTGTTAATATGCCGTGAGGTAACGCTTCGGGCGATATCGGGACGCGAGTCTTAACGTTCCAGCGTCGGGGATAAAAAAAAAGATATATATCGCACCTAGGAAAGGGGAGATGTAGGTATTTATTCACTGTATTAGAAAAAATAAAATAAAATAAATAAAAAGAAATGAAAGAAAAAAAGGTGGACGCACAACGTGATTCTTGGCTCTCGCGATGACACGTTCCCAGAAAACGTACGGGTTTTATGAAGTCATTTTGGGTCCTTCGGCTCGCTCGGGATTTCGACAATGGCCCTCTTGAAGCCATTCTCGAAAGAGCCGTTCACGCGCTCTTACAGTTCACGCCGTGGCGGTCAAAGCGCGCGGGTGCCAGATTATTGTCCCTGCTTAATACCTCGTCGCTGTGCGTAGAATTCCGTGGGACATTTTTATTTTTATTTCTATCGGCGATCGTGAAACGGGCATTCTATTTTAGACCTTGCGCCCGGAAAACGGAGAGACAAATAGTTCGAATAGTTTATAGTCCGTTAACCTCCGCATTAACGATCAAGCAGCTGCAAAGAGAACGTTTTTTTCTCTCTATCAACGATCATGTTGGACGTGCAATAATGCTTTTGAAAGAAGTAAAAAATAGAAAACAATTTTTTTTTGCTCTCTCGATTATTAGATCGAAATTTGTTTATCGTAGAGAAGTCAAAAAAAATATACCCTGAGGTGTCAGCATTTAATTTAATAGCTATACTCTGTATAAAAAAGTCTTCAATTTTATGCTCAGTTCAGAAGAAAATCACTACTTACAAAATAAAAATTATAATTAAAATAATTAAAAAATTATTAAATAAAAATCATTAATCGAGAAAAACAATACACCGAGATGTGAGCATTTAGTTTAATAGCAATACTCCGTGTATTAAAAAGTCTGCATTTCTATGATCAGTTCTAAAAAAATTACTTGTATGATTACTTCCAAAAACCACACCTACGATTAGTTCTAAAAATTCTATTATCAGCACGGCTTCACTGAGAAAAAAAATTGGTTGGATTAACCAAAAGTCGCGGTGACATACGTTCAAAGCTGTTACTTATTTGGCACAAATAAAGCATTGTCTTGTTAAATGATTATTTGCTTCAATTTATTCAAAATTTGTCGATTGAAATAAACATTTTTGTTTTACCAACCGAATACACCTTAGAACGTAAGTCATCGCGCATTTGCTTGATCCAACCATTTCTTTTCCTCAGTGTTCCAAAAATCCCGAAATATGCTTCCGACTAGCCCAAACACTACAAACATAACCGAACCTACCCCCTTTTTTCGATCCTTCCAATCTTACAAAAAACAAGGAACTTCACGGAACTCAAAATTGAATACTTCTGAGTACCTCAACGTTTCAACAGTGGATCTAATATCGAATAAGTAACTCTCAATATATCCCGAGTTTGCAAAGTGCAGCATATTCCCGACGGCTAAACGGACGGAACGGGCGGGCAAACCGTGCGGTGAGCAATCCGCGTCGTGCCTCGCTGCCGTTGTAATAACCCCTGTACATCATATACTCGCGGACCTATATACACTCTCCATATATACATATATATGTATACATTCTCTCTCCCGATGTGGTGTACCAAACAGGCTCAAGTACAACCACGTTACCGCAACATATATATCTATATATATTTAATAAAATATATTTTCCTTACGTCTCTCCGTTCCCATTTCTCGTCTCCTCTCCTTGATTCTTCATCCTCGTCGTTCGCCAGATACGAACGAGCGGTTTATCCTTCGTCCGCTCCGGTCTCCGGGATCTCCGAGGCTCGGAGATACCAGGAGATCGTAGGGGACAAAACACACAGGTGCCGGAGAATACGCGCCCGGGCACTCCCACGTTATTCACTCGCGGAAGGCGCGAGCCGTGGACACGGGGGCGCGCTCCTCGGCGTTATTCTCCGCCGTATACTATCCTCACGACTCCGCGATCGCTTTGCATTCTCTCTTTGTGTATTATACGCGCACACTTATACGTGCTTGCGTGAACATGTGCCGAAGGGTTACACGGCTCTTGCTCTCGACGATCACGACAAATTGGAACTTTAACCGAACGGAATTTCATCACGATACGAGCCAAGCCTCGTCCCGACGAAACTGAGCTCGATAGGCTGCGTCCTAACAGCAATGACTCGTCCTTTGCAGTTGGAGATTTTTTAAATATTGCAATTAATTTTTATTTTTATTTTGTATTATACTTCTTTTTTCATTTTGTGATTCTTCTTTCGTCCCCACTCGTACTTTACAGTGGGAGATTTTTTTAATACAGTTATTAATTTTTTCTATTTAATGCTTGATATTGTTTTAAATTAGACATTTTTGTCTTTCACGGGCGATTTTTTGCCCATGCCCCGCTTTTCCCATAGTAATTAGAAAAGTCGCCCGTCTTGCCCCGCTTTCCCCATAGTAATTAGAGTTGTGGATGGACAAATGAGAGTCGAGAGACACACTTTGTCTTTTCCACTTGACGGAGATGGAAGAATGAAAATTGAATGTTATATTCTTGATAATATAAAAGTAGAGCACGCGATTTTTTCCTCTCTTTCATCACTTTGTTTCTTTCGTTTGTTATTATTAATTAAAATTTTTAATAGGCAAAGAGAGCCGAGAGCGAATTTAATAAATAAACGCGAGCACCCACGTAGCGGCGAGAACTTCTCGTGTTCGTGAGAAGAACTCATTTTTTTTGTTTCTTTAATTCCCGAAGCGAAGACACCCTCTTTGAAGCTCCGAGAGATGGATGGCCAATAATCCGTCAGCCGAGAGCTTCGCCTTCTCCGACTGTCCTCTCCCATCCCCGAACTACTACATACATGGGAACAAAACGGTTTGTGGATTTAACGAACAAGTCTTGTCTACAGGCGTACACAATTTTTTTTTGTTTCTATTTTTTTATTTTTGTAAGGTGAAAATACGATTTGTTGTAAGAAAAAAGAAAATCTGTCAAATTAAAATTAGAAGAAAAACAAGTTTGTGAACCTTGGACGAAGAAATGTCTGTTAAATGTACGAACCTTTTTGACCGTGCCATTATTATTTTCCACCGACTAATCGAGAAACGCGCGCGCGGTAGCCGGTCAAAATATTTTTTCCCTTGTTGCTGTATCGATCAATTTCTCTATTTTTATATATAAAAATAAAAATATGTTTTTGCAAAAAAATGAAAATTAGTAGAATTAAAATTAGAAGAAAAGAATTAGTGAATCTTGGACGAAAAAATGTTTGTCAAATGTACAAACTTTTCTAATGTGTCCTTGTGTGCCCACTGGGGCCTAAAATCGAGAAATGCGCTCGTGATAACCGATGAAAATATTCTTTCTTGTATCTGTACCCGGCAATTTCTCAAATATTTTTTTAGGTATAAATACTATTTGTTGCAAAAAACTAAAATTCGTAAAATTAAAAGAAAAAAAAAATAAGTGAACCTTGGACGCACTGTTTGTCAAATGTAAAAAAAAATGTACAAGCCATGTCGCTGTTGTTTTCCACCGGCGCCTAAACCGTGAAACGCGCACGCGGTAGCCAATCAAAATATTTTCTCCGTTGTCTCTGTACCGGCAACGAGCCTTTCACTTCGCCCACATGTGCGACGGTGGAACACATTGTGTACCACCGTCGTACAACGCGAAACTGTCGAACTTCGACCTATCCAGAATAGGCCAAAAAAAAAGGTTTCATCTAACATACAGGACACGGCTTCGTTTTGCCCTATTCTCGCCACTACAATAGATGCATGCAATCAAACTTTTTTTATAAATAGCAATACAAATTTCCACACAACTGCATTTGTGATTTTTGTCTCCTGAAATAACAAAAAAAAATCTACAAAATTTCACCTATCGAAAAGTCACGGGATGAAGGGGTAAAAAAAATACGCCAATCTGGTTTCACCTAACATACCGGACACGGGTCCTTTTTCCCCGTTCTCGCCACTACGGCAGATGCAATAATTAAAATAAGAAAGAAAGTAGCAATAAAAATTTCCACACTTCATTCGCGATTTTATCTCGTAAAAAAAAAATCTCCAATATTTCGTCTATCAAAAAGTCACGGGATAAAGGGTTAAGAAAAAGAAGTCAATCTGTTACAGAATTCGTGGAAGCGAATGACAGAGGGACAATAATCGATCATCGAATCGCGAAAGGGATCTCGGGGCAGGTCTCGCGCGGATATCGCTCGGGGCGTCAGTTGCCGCAGCTTCCTTATTATCTATTTATCGTGATCTCTCGTCATGGGCGTGTCATCTCAATCTCGGGCGCGCGTTAGCCCCCGTCGCTGTGGAATTCCCTCGGTGGAATATGTGCGAGAAGAGGATAACCATAGAGAAATACACACGCGTATACACGTATGTGTATATATAATAAACGGAGAAACGCGGCGAGAGTTCCGAGGGCGAGAGAGTAGTGTCTAGCTAATAAAATCGTCCCGTCCGCGGTCCAGGACGGACCGGCTCGATTTCTCGGATACAAAAGGCCCCGAGTGGAGAGGGTTGGGAATAAATAATATAAAAAAATAAAAAATAAAAAGATAAAAATAAGGAAAAAATAAAAATAAAAAAGATATGAAAGAGGAAAGAAGAAGGAAGAAGTAAAGAAAGAAATGAAACGGGTTTATCTGATCGAATAATCTGAATATCGAGCAATAAAACCTACGCGCTCAGCTTCCACGGACGCGCAGATGCTATCTCTCGAAATCTTCTTCTTGCTTTCTTGCTTCGGCCTCCATCCTCCTCCTCCTCCCTCTATATTCTTCTTCTTCGTCCTCTTCTTCTTCTTCTTCTTCTTCTTCGTGCTGCTGCTGCAGGTCTCGTTGGGGACCGGAGAAGAAAAGGCCTAGACCATCGCACTGGCGCCGAGGAGTTTCGAACGTTTCGTATATTATTTACCCTCTCGTTCGCTTTTTATTCCATCAGTAAATTTCTCGAGGAAAAAAACCGGGGCGCAAGGAGAGAGGGAGACGAGAGGAGACCAAAACGGGGATACCGGGGGGATACCGGTCACCGGTCACGTTAATACGAGAAGTTTACTGCTGCGCCGCTCGTTCCTCAGCGGCCCGTAGGTATTTCGTGCGCGACTATCTGTTTTTCGAGTTCAAACTTAACTCCGCGCTCCATAAAAAAAATTAAAAATCTCCGTTGTATTGGCCCAAACTGCGTTACCGCTTTGGACTATCGGCTGCTGCACGATGTCGTCAGATATTTTTATTTATTTAATAATTAAAACAGAACGAAGAAAAAATGAATATTCAGTCTCTGAAATTTCGCGGTGTCGGAGCGTGCTTTATTATTTATCGACGCGACGTTTTAAACTCGGGAACGACATCGAGAAAGGGAGAGAAAGGTTCGAGCATGTCGAAACATTACTCAGCGCCGCGAAGGTATTTCGTACGCGACTATGTGTCATTTGAGATCGAACTTAACTCCGCGCTCCATTAAAAAAATGTAAAATAAAAAATCCCCGTTGTATTGGCCCAAACTGCGTTAACGATTTGGACTATTGGGTGCCGTGCTCAATCGATCAATGGATAATTTATTTTTAATTTAATAATTAAAAAATAATGAATTAAAAAAGAAAGAAAAAAATTAATATTTGGTCTCGGAAATTTCGCGGTATTGGAACGTACTTTATTATTTATCGACGCGACGTTTTAATCTCGGGAAGGAAATCGAGAGAGAGAGAGAGAGAGAGAGAGAGAGAACTTCGAGCATATAAGTCCGAACGGTCGATATTATTCCCCCGGAATATCTCTCCGTCCGGCATCCTCGTTTTAGCTTCTTCCTCTCTGCATTTTTATTATCCTACTCGTTCATAAATTTCGCTAAGAGAATAAAATATCCGGGCGGACGGGGAGGACGAGGTTCGCAATAAAGGATCCGCTCGATGTTCCTCTCGCTTATGCCTCCTGCCTCAGCCGCTCGCTCCGTCCTCGAGTACGCGTCGAAGCAAAAAGTTTAACAAACATTTTTTTCGAAAAATACTCATTCTTTTGTATATAATGCATTTTTTTTAATTTACTTATTGTGCGATGGATGGGCGGGACATAAATAAACACTTAACCATTTTTTTTCATTCTAATGATCTTTGCGTCGCAAGTATATTTCGTATCTTTGCAAAACAAATATTATAATATTGTATAGTACAACATGTCGTCGTCAAAGCCGACATTACTTTCTTCTCTCCTTGTTTTCACGAGCCTAAGCATATACACAATATTAATAATAATTAATAATTACTATTTCGTTACAATAATAATAATATAATAATAATAATAATAATAATAATAATATTACTTAGTCAATGGTAGATTCTCTGTATGTACAGGATATCACACAATTAAAAAATCATCGCGTTTACAATATTTTTACAATGAACTTATTATTTTTCGTTTTTACATATTCGTACAATATTTCTATCGTTCAAATTCACATTCAAGCGTCGCAGCACGCAACTTAGCAGCTTTTCTTTTTTTTTCTACATTCGCATCATACATTCTTTCGTGCAATATCTCCTCGTTTAATATAATTAAATATTTACAACTCTCTATCTTTCTCTCTCTCCGTATGCGCAATGTTCGCAAAAATATTCTATTTATTTATACACGCCTATGTGTACATATATATATATATATGTACCTCATTCGTTCATCGTTTACGATATACACTATCGGACGAAAATAAATGTCGTTCATTTTTTCCGCGTTACAATATATCGCGACTTTCGAACTAACAGGCAAAAAGCTGACGAGTGTTACTGTGGACATAGCGTCTAAGTAATTGGTATTTTTTAATCTTCTTTTTCTTTCTTATTTATTTTTTTTTTTGGTAAGCAAATTTGAGGCACGAACGTGACTTTAACTGTGTACGACCGTTCAAGAATTTACATTATTATCGACACACACGTCGATCGAACGGTTTCCATTATCCATGCTGCAAATATACATAGATATATATATACAAGTGTATATATGTGTGTAGTTCGAACTTTCGACTAATATAATTTAAAGGGGCTGCGAGAGATTGTCGGTGGTAACATTTCGCCAGACGTCATTGACTCGACGAGGCTTCGATGAGTCCGTACGGCATCCAATTAGAGAGGCTTCCGGTTCGTCCAGCTGAATAGGGATTCCTCGCTTGATGTTACTTTTACTTTCCTTTCGATCTTAAATTCCCTACATTTATCATTCCTTTATCATTTTTAAAAATCTTTTTCTTTCTTTTTTACAAATTTAATAGTTTTGAGACCGCAATTGGATAAATTTTCAATCGATCGACTTTCAACCAGCCGGCCAGCTTTAAGGTCCGTCAGCTCAGTACGCAGTCGCTTGATGATGCATCAGAGGGTTGAAGTGGTGTCCAAGGTGATGCGGCGGCGGTGGGCCGGGCAATGGGCTGTGCTGTGGTCCGACCGTCGGTGGTTGGCAGACGTACCATTCGGTTAACTCGGGACCCCTCGAGGAGGCGAGGTGGTGATGATGATGATGGTGGTTCGTCGGCGGGTTCGCTGACGCGGAGGACGTCGTCGTCGTCGGTACGACAGGGGGTGGCTGAGGCGATTCCGTGTGTCCGGTCACCGACAAACTACCCCCGCTGCTACTGCTCTCCTCACCCTCGCTCTCGTATCCTCCGCCCAATTTACCGTCGCCCAAAGTCATACCGTGCACCTGAAACGACAATGAAACGAAAATTTATTAAAGCGGACGATCGAAAAAATTAACACTTTTTTTTTACGGATACGATCAAGAACCAGTCGTTAATTGATCGAGCCAAGGTTAACGGTCATTTTTTAATAAGGGGTCAAAGGTTACTTTCCAATTGTTTACAGCGATTCGTTGGAGAGATTGATAAAAATAATGGTACGACTGGTATAATTAAGTTTAATGTAATTATTAATTATTATGTAAATAAGAAAGTGTTCAATCTTTTTTTAACCGACAGGATTTGAGGTATTACCCATAAATGGCTGATCAGTGACCGTGATCTAGATTTCATACGAATTTCTCTAATACAATGCAATTTCAGTAAAAATTAATAATTAAAACATAGAAATTAATTATTGCTCTATTATTACTCTTTTTTAAATTTACAATTTTTTAAACCTCATGAGTCGAGCAATTAGGGTAAAAGTGGTGAATATGGCCCACCCCGATTAACACGAAAATCAATGATATCTGGACCGGTCCATATTCCGCACTTTTACCCTATCCATAAACGGCTGATCGGTGACAATAATCAAGATTTCATAAAAAAAATTCTAATGCAGTCCAATTTTAATTTAACATTTATATAAAAATAAATAAAAAATAGTACAATTTTTTGTACTCCTCATGATTCAAGAAGTATCCGCGAATAGCCGATCGGTGGGTGTGATCTGATTTCGATACGAGTTTTAGTACTCTCGGTGTAAAGAATCTGAATTCACGAAACGACAGAGGAACAAGCAGTTTAGGATCTCACGTCCCCGCTGCGGCCTTCGTTCATAATTCAGTGAGCAAATCTCCGTTGACCGGCTTCCGCGAATCTCCCCCCGGAGATAGAGATAGAGGGACCGTGTTATTATAGCGTAGGAAGGATCGGTGGGGCTCCCTCTCTCGTGGCCGCGGTGCAAATCGCACGAGAAACAAGAGGACTTCAGGTATCCGCGAAGTTGAGATTTTTCTCATTCTACCGTTCTCCACCCGTGGCCAATCTTATCGTTCACGTATCTCCGGGAGTCGCGCGGTTAGGCACCAACAGCCTCCGGTTTTATACACACTCCTCTTCTCGCTCTATGTATCACATTCTTTGTTCCTTTATTCTTCTTATTCTTCATCTTAGGTGCGGACTCTCCGAGAGACCCGCACGTAATTTTCTATTAATATTCCACGCTCGGTCGTGCGTAAACTCTTCTCTCTTTCTTGGGATTCGCAGAGAGCCCGCATTTCTTACTCTACCGCGAATCTATTTCTTCGGTTTTTTTTTTGCTCTCGCAGGGGTTGCGTGCGGGTCGAAACGGACTCTAGACAGTGGTTTTTCAATTCGGTTAAATATTTATCGTCACTGCACGCTTATCGACCGAGAGCAACTTTCGTCGGACCAGAAAATAACCCACATCGGCTTCTACAACTATACGGATTTTTGTATTCAATTAATTATTTTTTCTGGCTTTTCCAGGAAACTACGCTTCGTTGCACATCTGGGAATTTTTACAGAATTTGTGCACCGCGTTTCGCTGTTATCCAACCGTCGGAAAATCGTCGACCGACGAATTCAACGGCGCGCGTGAAGGGTTGATTTTTTTTCGATTTGATGTTGAAAATAATGTTTTTTTTTACTAAATGTTCGATAACGTACCTTCATATGTTTGCGCAGCGAGCTCGGATGGGTGTATGACTTGTCGCAACCGGAAACCCGACAGTTGTAAGGCTTGTCGGACGTGTGAACGTGACTGTGCTTCTTGCGATCGCTGCTGTTTGCGAATCTTCTCTCGCATCCCGAGTACTCGCACTTGAACGGTTTCTCGCCTGTAATACAAAGAAAACAAAAATAGAAATTAGTTTTAAAATAAAATCAGAACATTAGATTCGTCATCTGCAATTCTTATCAAGAAAAAAAACGCAAAAAAAAAGTAGCTGCCAACGTATCTCGCCAATTCCTTTTCTGCTTTGGTTGACCGGACGAGAAGATTGCAAGAAAAAATAAAAAATAAATCAGTTATTTCTCGAGCATCGGATTCGTCTTCCAAAATTTTTGGAAAGCTCGCTGGAGATTATTTTTCCTCTCACCGAAACGGCAAAGCAAAAAAGTGGCTGCCACCGTATCTCGGGAATTTATTTCCTGCTTCGGTTGAACGAACGAGGCGATTGAAAGAAAAAGAAAATAAAAATCGTCAACAAAATGAAGAAAAAAAAAATACAAATAAATTAGTAATTTCTCGAACGTGGAATTTGCCTTCCAAAATTTGTGGAAAGCTCGCTGGAGGTTATTATTCCTCTCGCCGAAACGGCAGAGCGGAGAAACGGCTATCAGCGTATCTCACGAATTCCTTTTGTGTTTCAGCTAAACGAAACGGACGATTGTAAGAAAAAAAATTAACAATAAAATGAAAAAATAAAATAACAAGAAATCAATTATTTCTGGAGCATCTGACTCGTCTTCAAAAATTTTTGGAAGCTCCGTGGTGGTTATTTTTCCTCTCTCGGAAACGGCAGAGCAGAAAAGCGGCTGTCAGCCTATCCCGAGAATTCCTTTTCTGCTTCGGTTGAACGAACAGGACATCGTAAAAAAAAATAAACAATAAAATGAAAAAGAAAGAAATCAGTTATTTCTAGAGCATCGGACTCGTCTTCAAAAATTTTTGGATACCTCGGAGGTTATTTTTCCCCTCGCCAAAAGCCCGGAGTAGAAAAGTGGCTGCCAGCGTATCTCGCGAATGCTTTTCCTCCCGAGGCTTTTTCTGCTCCGGTCTCGTCCGTGTGTGCACACGGGCGGGACGATTCCGAGAGAGAGTCGAGCACGCTCTCGCCGGGGGTTGGAAGAGATATCGAGAGATAAGGTCTCGTGCACACGAATGGCCGCGGCGGTTCTCTCCAGCGAGGGACGAGAGGGTGGAAGCTACGACGACGACGTCGCGGCTGCCTCCGTTTCTGCCGCTGCTCCGAGACCGGTGGCGTGACTTTATTTATATCAACCGGAAGTTGACTGGAATATATTTCACCGGTGCGCACTCCCTTCCATCTCCCACCCTATCTTCGTGCTACGGGAACCAACCCTCGGCGGCTTTTCGCAGCTCCTCGCATTCCCGAGAAATCCGAGCGAAGGCGCGAAAACCGGAAGCGCAAAGTTGGCGGATTTTCTTTTTTTTTATCTTTCCCTCTTTTTTTATGCGAGAAATGGCGACCAGTTTCCTGACTGGCGGAGGGTTGTCTCCTCGTTTTCCGAGGCAAAACAAGCCAACGAAGAATTCTTATTCCGCACGAGGGTAAAAAAAATCTTACAAAAATCCTTCGCCTTGATACGACTTTTAAAAATTATGATTATTTATTTATTAATTTTCATATATGTTATTATAATTTTTTTGTAATTCATTTCATTTATATTGTTACAATATTTTTCATTCATTTCTTTAACATCATTGTTTATTTAGTTATTTTTATTTACTTTATTTATATTTTTGTGCGATCGAAAAAAATGTCATTGCGGCGCTGAAGCTTGCTGGCGAGAGAAGTCCGTCGCCTTGTCAGCGATATTCAAATGGGAACGTCGTCGCTCGGAGGCTCGGCTCGTTTATCGGCTAATTAATTTTACGCGCACCGTGCGAGTGGGAGTTTAGCTTTTTGCGTTGCGAGACGGCGGAGACGCGGGCATACGTCCGTTTACGACGCGTACGCCGTGTGTCGAGTGCGATAATCGCGCGACATCGTTCCCGGCTCCGTTGTACCGCTCGGCCGATACACGTACGGTCGTGACACGGATTATATTCAGATAAAGTACGGCGACGGCGGTCCTCGCGCCGTAGATCGGACGGGAGCACCGCGCCTGCATACAACACTTCGCGGAGCAAAAGTGTATGCTCGAGCCACTTGCGACCGCAGGAGAGTCGTAAAAGAGCTCTGCGGCTGCCGGTGTTGCTCGACTTTTAAATATTTATGAAGCCGGAAGAGAACACACTGGCTCGCGCGTGCTTCCGAAACTCCTCTCACACACACTGCTGTATCAACTTTCTGCGCACTAATGCTTCGACAACTTTACACATACTCCGTTAAATATCAAAGAAAGAAAAATGTTTTTTTTTGTTGTGATTTTATATATATAATTTTACGGTATTACTTTGGAAAATTAGAAAATTCGACGAAAGAGCAACGTGTACGGAAATTGTTATGAGAAATGTATGGAAAGTGTATCCGACATGCAAAATGATTTTGGAGTTTAACTGCAAAATATATTTATATATTACGTATATATGTAAATAATATATTTGCATATATTTAATAAAAGATCAATACATATAAACCAGATGCAAAATACTCTTAGAGTTTTTACTATATAAATATGTATAAGATGTACTCGACAGATATTCAAAATATGTACACCATTTAAAAAATTCGTATGAAATTGAATGTACTGGCACTGGAAGTTTTTATGCATAAACTGGAATATTAAATTTGATGTACAATGATGATGATACCTAAATTAACATACAGTGTATTGAAATCTTTAGAAATACTTTACTTTAATTTCACTCTAAAAGTTCATTAATTTTTCATGCCAATTGTACATTAAATTCAATCTACCAGTTTTTGCCCAAAAACTTCCAGTCCGGTACATTAAATTTGCAATTTATTTTAACAATGTATGTATGCGAACGTGTATGCGAGGTACGCGACTCCCCGTTAAAAAATATATATTTCCTTCTACACTTGACATAAACTTTTTTCCTCATGCGGTGTTAATCGAAGCTCGACCGTAATTTATTATGTCTCATCGGAAATCGAATATTCGATTCCGGACGGAAGAAATTAATAATTGGATTAAGCCGAAAGAGTGACGAATGGTAAATCGCACGATGACAAGTACAACGACCGATTTATTATTGCATCCCCGCGCGGTATCGCGGTGCCGGGGCTCCGTACCTCTTTCTCCATCGCGGTACCATTCACCGCTCGAAACTCGATCCGAGGGGGGGGGGGGGGACACAAACAAATAAAATAAAATAAAATAAAATAATAATAAAAAAAGAAGAAAAAAAAGCGAGCGAGAGTTCCTTCCTTCCCAAACGAAACGAGACGATTAATAACTTTTCAAATCTGTCCCCGGCAGGGTCGTGAGCTCTCCGGCGCGCTTAGTACGGTAGCCGGTCCCGCGTTGGCAAATAAATAGCAGATAAATAAAAATCCTTCTTCCCACCTCTGCTTTCCTCTCGCACACTCTCCGCGCAGTCTATTCTGTCCGCGTGGGGTTGCGTGTGCAGATGGCAACAATATGCCATGAAATATTGCCCCTACGATGCTCTATGCTCAATTCACCGTGTGCGCCTATATATATATATATATATATATATATATATATATATATATATATACATATATGTATTCCCCACCAGTCTGCTTAACCCAGCCTCCGAGGCGTCGCGACGCTCCGTGCAGCGCGTGAGAGTGCGTGCGCCGAAGAAACCAAAGTCGAGATTCACTGGCAGGAATCGTTCCGGGATGATCCGGGGAACATCGGCTCAGCATCCCCGGAGCCGATACGCACACAGACGAGCACACAAATTTTCGAGCCGGTGTATTCGTGTTATGACTTTCAGAACGGGGAGGCACAATGGACCAGATCAGAGACGGGATAAAATAGTTATTATAATCGTTCGGGGCTCTCCGCTCCGTCCGGTCGGAGAGCCGGGATTGGCCGCGAGGACGCATCCTTTAATTCACACAGACACACCCGAGTGATATCCGAACGGGTGTATATAGACATAAATTTTGTATTATCGTGGGACGAGACGATGGGTCACAAATGACTGGATTAGAAAAGTGTAGATCGCTATCGATCTTCCAGGAGAAAATAGAAGATGGGCCGATAAAATGAAACGAAGCGAGAGGAAGCACTTTTATTCTTCCACGACTCACCCCCTTCCCCCGCCACCCTAGACCACCCCATGCCGCCCAAAAGCGTTCGTGCTAGCGAATTCTTCGAAACGAAAGCGGGGGTGACTTCCGCCGCGTCTCAGTAAATTCCTCTCGCGCGCCGGATGGAGAGCGCGCGAAAAAAAGTGGCGAGCGCACGGAGGAAGAAGTTTCGAGTGAGAAAGGTCGAGGAATTGCCGGGCCGGAAGGAGAGCGAGATGAAGAAAAAAAAGCGAAAAATAAACGTAAGAGATCTTTGAGGAAAATCTGCGAGAAGTCAAAGGACCGTAATTTTTTTTAGTTCTACGTATTTCTGTTGTTGCTGCTGTTGGACCGACGGTAGTTTGAGCTATAAACGAGCGGGACGGAAAAATGCGTGGCTTTAAATGGAGAGAAAACGAGTTTCTAGTTTGAGAATGGTTTAGGGCAGCCGGGATGGGTCGGGGACGAAAAATGTGCGACTTGCCGAGAAATCACGGCGGAGGCATCGGAGGAACTGCTACTCATTGAAGCCTCGAGGTTTTTTCGGGAAAATTCCGAGTGATATATGGGCAATGGTCGAGGAGAGAAACGGAGGGGCATTGTCCCAGGATGGGTCCGAACTGCGGCCAGACAGTCGGGCAGGCCAGCCTTGGCCCACGAGGGATAATGGATGATTTTTCGCCTCCATTGTACGGCACACACCCCGAAGCTTCGCTCGCAAGAAAATACCGGCAGAAGCAGCAGCATCAGCAGCAGCCAGTTCCAACATTGTTGCATCTCGGCGAAACTGCGCGCGCATCTTCCTCCCCTTCTCATCTTTGAAGATACATATATATGTGTATATATATATATATACATATATATATTTTTTTTTTTTGGGCCCTCGAAAGAGTCCCACCTCCAGCCACCACCGAGCCATTCTCGACGAGTTCTCGAGTGGATAATTTTCTTGTTATACGTTCGACATTAGAGGGAGAACGCGAAATGTTTGTAGGGGAACCATGATCGAACGCCGGAGGAAGGAGCGAGAGTTTACCGGAGCGGCGGTGTTGAAATAAGGCCCAGGACCGCCCTTGGGTATTTACGTTTATCGAACAGGAGGATCGATTCATCCCGGGCGATTGACACTCTCTTTCGTGGCTCGAGCCAATTTTTTTTTTTTTCTTCCCCTTTCATCTTTCCTTCTGTGGCTGGCGCGCGAGAGAGCAAAGTTTGCCTGGTATGACTCGCGAAGACTCGAGGAGTCAGAGGAGATCGGTACCCCGGATAACCCGCGGTCGTCGAGGAAGATGCCACGGTGGTGGGGGAGAGATGGAAGGAAGATCGGAAAGACGATAATCGATCGTCTGGACCGAGGATCGACAGGGCCACAAAGTCGCCCCTTCGCTCCTTCGACTCCTCCGTACGATCCCTGAGATATTGGATTTAGATTTGGAATTGGCGAACGGTTCGGGATACCGATCGACCATTTGTAACTTTGGCACGATTTTAACGAGGGATCGGTAATACATTACAATCTCGCTCCTCTAATCTCCGTTCGCCTATCGTTGATCTATTTATTTATCAAGTCCAACACACATGCGACCGAAGATCGACGAAGGAAATTTCGTGGCACGTTGGATCGGTGCCGGCCGGATTCGTCTCTTTCACACGTTACCGATTCAATTCCGGTCAGATTTTATCTCGAAGGATCGAGCTCTCCGCTCGTGTAATCGTGTAATTCGAAGTTCTGCTTCTAATAGATTTTTTTTATTTCTTGTCTCGAAGAACTGTCGATCGGTGTTGATTCGGTTGTCCGCCTGCTCGACACTGCACCCAGAAAAAAATATGTAACGGCCACCGTTTGTTTGGTTAAAGTACAATATTTATTTGATTTAAATAAATATTTATTTAAACGAAATAAATATTTTTCTTAAACAAAATAAACGGTGGCCGTCAAATAAATATTTTTTCTCGGTGTGACACGTTCAAAGGTGTTATTTGGTTAGTAAAACAAAAATGTTTGTTTGACTCGACAAATTTTGAATCGATTTAAACTAATAATCGTTTAACAAAACACCGCTTTATCCGTACAGAACGAATCGGAGCATTAAACGCACATCAGCGTGACTTTTGGTTAAGCCAACATCTTTGTTTTTTCAGCGGCGACACGTTTTTCGCATACAGTGAACACTGTCCATTGTTTCAACAAACTTTTTTTGTGTAGAAACTTGTCCACAATTATTTTTTCGTCGATTCGACAAAAAATAGTTCTACAATTGACAAACATTTAAAAATAATGAACAACATTTTTGTTTGTTTGTAAAATAAACGAGAAAATGTGTGCGAACGTTTGTGGACAAGAAAACTTTGGTGTCTATTTTAGCATGCGCACAAATTGGTTCCAGCTCGTGTTTCCAGACCGGCAGATTCCATTCCGTTGGTACCAGTCGTACTCGTCCGAACACCGAGCAGTCCGATGACACAATGAACCACCGTTAATACTTGGCTTCGGGGATCAACACGGCCCGCCGATTTCCATGCTCGACCAGAGATCGAGTCTCTTTTCTCTCGAGAGTCGTGTTTACACGGATAACATCCAAACAAACTCCGCCGCACTCGCAGCATCCCTTCCGCCGCACTTATCTCCCCCCTCTGGAGAAGGAGATTCGAGAAGCCGTGAAGGACCAGCAGCAAAGCCGGCGGAAAGCAGGATCCCTTGAGAACCGAGGCGGCTTTCGGCACTCGCCAAAATGCCACGGTGTCGGACAAGGGCCTCGTCCGATGATCCGGAAGATCCCGAAATCTCGGTATATCGTGGCACACAGAAAAATATTGGCGAGGAAAGAGGAAGCCAGCTCGTGAATTCGAATGAGCGAAAGGAAGATGAACCCGAAAAAAATAGAGGGAAAAAAAGCCGAGATGGTGAAAAAGAACCGCAAATCCGTGGGTAAGCCTAACTACCGGTTGATGCGCACCGATCATTCCGCCATGTTGGCTACGAAAAGGGAGAAAGAATAAGAGGGAATCCCCCCCCTGACGGAGGAGCGAGCCATCGGCAGATGTTTCGCTTTTCTCCGTCACACTCGAATGTGCTTGCCACTGTCTGCTTCCACTATGTACCCCGAACCGTAGTTAATATTGTACTAACTGTGCTGTACCCACATGAAACTCCGCTGCCGATACCATTCAAATTTTCAACACCCCTCGCCCATCGAATTACACGACTCGCGTAGCGCTCCTCGATGCTCTTCATTGATACATTATACTATAATAATTCGTTTTCCGTTTGGGAGAATAAAATTCAAAAATTGGACGACATTTTGGAAATCCAGCGGACAGAAAAACTACCGATGCTGGCCGACGTTGGGCGAGCAGCGGCCGACGCTGTGCCGATACTGGCTCTGCGTGACGCTCCGACCAGAACCCTTAACATACCGGATCCTTGAATTTGCCAAGACACAACATTCGAACGATTCGCATAACAAGTTAATGGGCTACAAAAATCTGTAAAAATTCACAGATGTGCTTTGAAGTATAGTTTTTTTGATAACGTAGAACAAAATTTATTATGAACATCCGTATCGTTTGTGCGCCTAAAAGAAGTCATGGTCGTTTGCTCTCGGCAAAAAGTCCGCCGTACTTGAAGGGTCAAAATGATTAACAGAAAGCTCGGTTTACTAAAATTAGGAACCAACTGAAGTGCCTATTTAAATGAAGTTGGGTAAAATATTTTTTCCAATGGTGACTAACCGATTTAATGACACCCGTCCGAAAAAAACCGCAAATTCGGTAGCGAGTTCCATGCACGTAGGGGCAGTTTGGAGTCGTGTATCCGCGGCCGGTTATACGAGTCGTACATGGCTACCGTTGCGTTTAAGCTGAGAAACACCGGAATTTCATTTGTATCTCTCATTCCTGCCGAAAAGTCTCTCGGTCCGGGTACGTGTTTACGTGAACCGTGCGATAGGCAGATGAGAACAAGAGCCGCGTGTCTGGGTCGGGGCTGGTGTTCCCTCGTTCGGCCGGCATGAAGATCAATCTCGGAGATTTTTCTCTCTCGTGAAACTCGCTGCTCTCCCCGGCTTCGGTCGCCTTCAGCTCTCGGACCATAAAAGATAGGGGCGCCAGGAGCAGCGGAGGACACGATTCGAGCAAGAGTCCGATCCGTCTAGAGTTACCGGGACGGGGCGACGCCAGGCAGATACCGCGCATGCAAAACACAACACCGCGATGATCATCCTTGCTGCTGCTGGTTCTGGCTGCTTCTGCTGCTTGTATATTTATTCGTGGAAGGTGGCGTCTCTTTTTTGGACACTGACCCGCGCCTTCCGTCCTTTCTTACTTCCACGCTTCTCTCGTTATATAGTTGTCACGAGGCGGAGGACGCGACGACGACAAGAAGAAGAACCGGGACGACTATACGTTGCATACCGGCGCGCGGGTACGTTTAATCTTCGCACCGATCTAACCGTAATTGAATATCTCTCACGGCACCACCACCCCCCCCCCCCCGCAGAAGCTGCAAGCGAGCGGGAATGAAAGGATTGCCAGAAAAAAATTCTCGAGCAATTCGATGGATCTGTATAGATCTTCATGGATCGTTCCTACATTATGATCCTCCATAGATCTTGGTGGATCTTTCCTATCGCGTGAGACTTTATACTTATTTGTAAATCGTTCCTGACGCCTGAGTCTTTATGGATCTATATAGATCCTTCCTTTCACGCGGTGATAGGAGGAAGACGAATTTTTCATAGAGATCTTTCCTATCGCACGAGACTTGGTAGATCTTCATAGATCTCTCCTGTCACCTGAGACTCCATGAATCTTCCTAGATCCCTCGTATCACACGTTGATAAGAGAAAGACGAATTTTTCATATAGATATTTCCTATCGTATGAAACTTTATCCAACTTTATCGATCTTCGTAGATCTTTCCTTTCACATGAGACTTCATAGATCCTCGTACTTCCTATCGCGCGATGATAGGGGGAAGACGAATTTTCGACGTTAGATTCTTTCGACTCCGAGCTTCGACGTATATTTTTTTCTTTTCATGCCCCCCTTGCAATTCGAGCCCGCGCTTCGAGTGCGAAAGGTAAACGAGCCGCAGTGACGTGGCGTAAATAGCCATTGAATCCATGAATACCGTGGAATTCCCATGACACGCGGAGCCACGAGCGTGTGCCGCGCGAGAGGGAGAGAATAGAGAGGAAAAAAGGGGGAGGAGAGGCGAAAGAGATTTTAAACACTGAAAAGTTTCGAGGGTTTCCGTGCCACTCTCGAGGCGCAAAAAGGAATCGAAGGGAGAAGAAGAGGTTTGCGCGGTGGTGACGACCCTTGAACTTTGTTAGTGAACCGGCGACAACCTTCAAAAGGATCGAGACACTCCGTATCTTTCATGGTGTGCAGTTATACACTGTACCTTCATAGTGTCGGGGATGAGAGGGACGAAAAACTCAAAGAAGAAATAACGAATGGCGGAGGTCGGTGGGAAGCGGCAACGCCGGAGTAGAGTGAAACTGACCGATTCGTACACCCAGAAAAATAATTTATTTGTCTGGCGCCCCGCAAATAAATATTTACTTGGTTTAAATAAATATTTATTGGATTAAAATAAATATTTATTTAATTTCAATAAATATTTATTTAATTTCAATAAATATGCATTAAAACAATTAAAATATTTATTAGAACCAAAGAAATATTTATTTGCGGGTGCCCGTCAAACAAATTTTTTTTTGGCTGTACGTTTCTGATTAAAGATTTTTGGCACGAAAATAAATGATAAGAAATCAAACCATTCGCTCAAATTTTATGACAAACAAAAAATGAATTGCGACGCATCTTATGTTCGTGCGGCTCTTAAAAATTACTTCGGCACGGTTAAAAGAGACAACAAGTTTCCCAGTCACGGTCAGCTTCACCTTGCGGAAACGGGGGTTGGTTTCTTCATTCGTAGCTTCGTGAGAGAAAGATGGATCAGGGAGGAGTGAACTGGTCCGGGGATATTATGTACGGGAGGCTTGAGATACAGAGGAGATCCGTGCACGGCGTGAGCGTGCCAGAAAGGAAATTCAGCACGGTGTATTGTTGTCCGGTGTTGCTAAACGGCACGAAATCCCGGAGAACGACGCGATCCGGCTTGTTAGGCGTCCCATTGTCGGGTGCCTCTTCCGAGCGGTTTTTCCATCGTCGGCTACTCACTTTTCCCCGTCTCTCCGCGGTCTCTCTGCCGTGAGATTTTCGGCTTGGAAAAGCGAGCTTCGAGTTTGATGCTTTTGACGCCGGTACACAAGGAATGAATAGGGAATGAGCGGGCGCGCGGAGCCGGCGTAGGAAAACCGGGATTAGCCACTTCTCTACCGAGATCCGGAACGAATTCTATCTCGAGTGGCGATTTCGCTCGAGTGCACCGCAGTTCCTGACGACAGGTTCCAATTCTTATTTTTTTTTTATGTTTCCTTTTTATTTATATATTTATTTCACTCGGTGGGAAAATGGCGGTTTTCGCACGCTTCGCGTACGCAAAAAACCCCCATTTTCACACCTTGTGAAATAAAATTTTGTTCGATTCTCGTGCGAAAAACGTTTTCTGAACTCGTGTGATTGCAACACTCGCCTTCGGCGAAAAAGTTTTTTCGCACTCGTACACTGAGAAAAAGGACGGTATTTCCTACTATAACGAAAAGTTCCCTGGGGGGACGTCTATATAGATAGTTTGTGACAGTATACACTCTATTGATTAAACTATACTTATAGTTGCAACCATAATTTTTGGTCATCGTCGTAACTATAAAATGTAGACGTTCCTCCTGGGAACAATTTACTATGTAAGTTTTCCTCTGTGTATCGAAATGTACTATTAACGTATACTTTGCATAAAAAATGGAATTAAATTCAAATAAAAATATCTAAATTAATTTGAATTTACAATTTTAAAAATATAAATAAAAATAATAAAAATTATGCAGATTCCGCTGATCGGGCAGATCGGAGAGGATATTGGAGCTGATCCAAGAGTTAAATGGACTTTAGTCACAGTTAATTTGGTTAGCGGACGTTTAAAGTCATTAATGAACACCGAGACGAATAGGATCGCGATCGGTATTTATTGACTCCCGATGATTCGACGTTTCTCTCAGTCGCTCAATCCCCAGTCTCACGAAATCGTGCGCAACCCTCCGGGCGTTTCTGGACGTGCCTCTCCCTCTTTCGTGCGTTCCTCTTTGTCTCAGCCCCGTCTGTTCCTCGAGGAACTTGGGGTATAGTCGGAGAGAGAGAGAATCCTCTCAGTCCTGCGAGGCTTGTATTCCCAGGCTCGTGGCCCACGAGAGGAAAGAACTCGGAGAGCCTCTCTTCGGCACTGTCTCGCGTGTGGCCGGGTTTCGCCTTATTAATGAACCGGCTGGGGGTCATCTAATGACTGGACACAGGGCGTGGCGGTAAGATTGCTAAATCAGAGGAACCCCTTAGTAAAGAAATTTCTTCCTTTTTTTCCGTTGCGCTCGTTGTTGTTATAACAGCATCGGAGGCTCGATGAAACGTCGAAAAAAAATTGACGGAGCATCGCGAGAGCGAACCCTTTTTCCATCGATACGATCAATCCTCCCGCAGCCGAAGCTCTCTAAATTAATTTTTTACCTATCGGCTCTTCGAACACAATAAAGCAACACCGACGAAGCGTTATATGGAGCGAAAGATTAGACGGTAAAAAAAAACTTAATAAAAAAATGGGTTTCCAGCAATAATGCCGGAGTGCTCGATGCGCGCTCGTGGCAGAGTCGCGTTTCTGTTTTTATCCATAAATCGGCATATACGCAGGCCGCTGAGGGGGAAGGGGGAGGGGGTGAGAGAAAGACGAAGGGAAGGAGGGAGTAGGCCAAGAGAACTGTGCATATGGTGTTGAGTAAGAGGCAGATAGGGAGAGAGGGCGAGGAGAGGTGGAGGCGAACGAGAAGGGGCGGGTTGAACATAATGTTTCCCACAGCGCGCGGAGTTGTATATTTTACGATATGGCGAGCAATTTGACATCTCGCACGAGACATAATTCACGCGCGAGCTCGGGCGCTGCCGCTGCTGCTTCACACATACAAACATCCAATTTCTTCCTATACACGTGTACGGGCCCGGTATCAACCGTGGCTCGGAGTAGTCATTCTCCGGGCGAGCAGAACGCGGCGGACGTGCGCACTCGCGGTCGAAGTACTCGCACGTGAGTCGCCTGCGTTGTTGACTGCAACACACTTTTTTTAACTCTGAATAGAATTTTTTTACATTTTTTTTTCTTTTTTTTTACCCTTTTACGACCAGTGGAAAGAAATATTTTTTAGCTCGCGATTGTCGAGGCTGCGCTATATACAACGGATGTATTTCTCGTCCAGAAAATTTCACAGAGTTATTCTTGGCAATTTTAGACATTTTCTTTTTCAATGAAAAAACTTTTTTTAATTGAGAGAAAATAGAGTGTTTGCTTATACACGAAGCCGATAAATGTTTTTTTTTATATTTCATATCGACACACGGAATATTTATGTACCCCGAAAATATTTTTGTTTGACGCCCGCCCGCAGATAAACTTATCTTGATTTCAATAAATATTTATTTGAATTCAATAAATATGCTTCCCCAAAGGTGAAATTTAATGGAGACTCTGGAAAACGGAATGTGTTATTTTCTTACTGGTCATTAAAGAGTTACTAAATACGATTATCGTCGAAATTTCGTCGTAAAATAATATTTTTCAAACTCGTCACAAGCGTCGCAAGCAACGGGATACTAAAAGTAAGAGAAGACAACCCTTTCCTGCCCGTTCAGTTCTCAGAGTGCATCGTAGCTCAGTATTTTTTCCCATCGTTTTGTCTAATTTTTTTTCTCTCGCTCCTTCTTCGGTCATTTAGTTACTCTCCTCCTCTAATTCATATGTAGTTTTCGGAACCGCAGTCGAGAGAAATAAGGCACGCAGACCTTCCGATCAAACCCTGTGCAAACCCTTCCCCCCCCCCTCCCCAAAAACCAGCCTTACATATATATTTTTTATCGTTGATACGCCGTTGGCGTGCTTAGGCACCGTTTCACGCCACAATTTTATTTATTGAGATTTCGCGAAACGACTCTCCCGCGAACGCACGGCGAATCGTGCGGAGGTAAGAAAGACAGAGGGAGAAGAAGTCCCTCTAGAACCTCTCCCGAGTTAATACGCTCTCTCTCGTTCCGCTGCAGTCGGGGCAAAGAAAAAAAAAGAAGAAAAAAAGATCGAGGGCAACCGGTTCATTTTTCATTTTAATCGCACGCTAATTATCTCCCCGTCGACTTTGTGGAAATTCTCATTACGATGCACTTGTATCGAGGTTTTGTCAATTTTTCTCCCTCACAATTTTTTTTGCTTTTTTTTTTCTACTCCATTATCTCAAATTATATTCATCCGTCTCGGCGGAGGAGGAACTTTGATTCGCCATCGAGTAGAAACGAGAATTCTTTATTAGCCGGTTCTATAATCGTGACGATGCATTTTTTTCTACGCATATATATATATTTTCTATCTTTATCCGACGACGCATTAAGTTCCGTAGGATGCATGCAAAACATGCATATAGAAACTCGCGTAATCTATACGCAATGGATTTAAAGGAGGCTGCTCTACGGTCCGCACATGCTGCGTACTACACATTATAATATAATAGTCGGACACGCTGGCCGCCTATATCTAGGCTTTACAGTTAAACGGCCCGGCAACGTACGAGCGGTTCTCTCCTTACCGGCGACCCTCGATAGGCTCGCGTTACTCCGTGTAACGTATGGGTAACAATATACACGGTACACGCAGAGCCCGGTATCCCGGTAGTGGAGAGAGCGGGCTAATGCGCGCAATTACCGGATCATACGGTCGCGTAAACATATCGGTGGTAGAAGCCGCCGGAGAGGGAGAACTGGATCCGCGAGATCGACGAAGCTCGAGCGGCGCCGTAAACAAACAATAATAGGCGCCCGAGCCGATAATTAATACACGATCGCGTTCGGCCGATCCGGCGATGTACATTAAACGGAAACCGCACGATTATCGCGGCGGTCCGATGAAGGAAATTATTGCAAACATTGTCGGGAACCGCGAGATAATTTAATGAATTAACCGGAACGGATAGTATCGAGAAAGGGTCACGTCGGGAGTTACCGGTGTAACCCTTCGGGAAATTATTGTCCACGATGGTTCTCGGTTTAGAAGCTTTCACTTTTAACAAACGCTTTTCTATCCCGAAACCTCCACGAACTTATGTTAATATTACGAAAGAATATTTGTAAAATTGACAAATAGCTTTGTACAATAGACAAACATTTTTGTAATATTATAAAAAAATTGTTGTCAGATTGACAAATATTTTTGTAATATGATAAAAAAAATTGTTGTCATATTGACAAATATTTTTGTAATGTGAAAAATGTTTTTGTAAAATTAACAAATTTGTTTGTAAAATTAACAAATTTTTTTGTAAAATTAACAAATTTTTTTTTATAAGATTAATAAGATTAATAAGAAAAAGAAATGGTGGATGTTTGTGAGAAACGTAACCTATTTTACTGTGTACGCGCCCGAGGCCCGGAGGCCCTCGTAGATATCGAGTTACGGCGTCGATATGAAAATTACAATAACGAAACTGGGACGTTCCGCGCGGTGCCGAAAACCCGCGACGGGCCAAGAGTTCGTGCTTGACGTGTAGGTATACAAACGTAACGAGCGATACGTTCCATAGGTGAATCTTTCGACCGGCTTGGCCCGACGGGTTCCCGGGGGACCCGCGACTCGGGGGACCCTCGCGGAATTTGGGACTGACCCGTCGGGCCCGTCCCAGCGCTGATATTGGCTCGTCACGACGAGGAGCGCAAGAAACATCGCTCCAATTAATCCTACATAAAAGTCTCGAGACTTAAAAAAAAACGAAAAAAAACACCGAAACCCAAAAATAAAATTAAAAAACAGAAAAAATGCAATATCCGTAGGTATCTGCCCTTTTGAGGGTGGAATCCTCCGAGCGGGACTTTAATCGCTCCCCCCCCCCCTCCCGCCGTATCGAGAATCGTCACGACGTTCCACGTAAGGTATACAAGGCTCCTTCTCTATACCGTTTCTCTTTTGTGCATTAATGTTATACGATTCGGTTTTGCGCAACGCAAGCGAGACCCGCCGGGCAGGCACGGAAAATAATAAGGAGCAATAAGAAGAGAGAATTTCAAGTTGGACATGCGCCCCCGGAGAATCGTGCGGTCATGCGAGTTGCCCTTTTCGTTTTATTTATCTATACCGTCCGTGTGTGTCTCCGTGTCGCGGTTCACGTACCTTCGACCCTATATATACATATACATGTACTAACGAGACCTATGTAAATGCTCTATCCGTTATCCTTCTCCCTTATCATTTTATTCTGCTCCTCAATTTTTTTTTATTTATGATTATTTTTTATTTTTTTATTTCTCTCTCTCTCTCTCTCTCTCTCTCTCGATATTTCTCGTGTGTATGCTCCAGGAGGCGCGCCCCCGCTCCGGTAACTGTGCGACCGCAACGAGGCCCGGAGATAAAGAGAAAGAGGGAAGGCGAGAGAGGGTCCAACATTCCAGAGCCCGGTCTCTCGACCCGCGACCCCCGACCCTCGCTCCCTAAATCATCCACCGCTAGGCCGCAATTCCGTTTTGTTTTCTCCTTTCTCTCTTCCACTCTGTCTCCCTCTCTCGCCTCTCATCCCTCCCCGCTCCTTTTTTTAATTTTTATTTTATTTATTTATTTTAATACTTCCATCTTTCGGACTCTCTCCGACACCGGCTCATCGTCCGCCTCGATCCTCCCCGTCCTCTCTATCATACGGATATATTTTTGTCTCTGCGCGCCCGTGTGTGTGCCTGCGAGCATTTTTTTTTCTTCCTTCATCTCGCACTCCGCGCATCTCATTCTGCAGCCCGGCTCCGTCCGATGAGGAGACAACGAATTTCTTTTATTTTTTCATTTTTTAATCTTTTTTCATTTTTTTTTTTTTTTTTTTTTTTTTTTTTTTTTTTTTTTTTTTTTTTTTTTTTTTTTTGTTTTTTTTTTTTTTTTTTTTGTTTTTTTTTTTTTTTTTTTTTCAATAGGATTAATTTTATCGAGATAAATTACCGCGATTATATATTCCGCGGACGGACGTGTCTCCATATGTGTACGACGTATACAGCTCTATCCGTGTGTGCGCGTGAGAACTGTTGACCCGCTGTTGGGCCATTCAAGCTCGATGCGGCAACAAACTTGCTATGAGGTATTATACGAGTGTTCGAGTACGTGAATCGGTAGCCGGGCCTCCGCTCTCCCATTCTCGGTTTCCGCGTTTCCATTCATACGATCCAAAGCCGCTCGGTCAACGGCGGTCCGCGGAAGATGCGTTCGCCGTCTCCTCTTCGTTCCCCTCTTCTCGTCGCGGGACGACACCGCGGAAAGAATCTCTAAGGATTCGAGAAACTCCGCGGCTTCGACGCCGGACGGCGCGTGAATCATCGGGAGGTTTTAAACACAATCGGAATGAAAATACGCACGCGCGCGCACTCGCGCATGCGCAAAAGAACGGGCGGATGAAATACACTCGTGTAAAGTAGAAAGTAGAAACGGATACGAGTGTTTGCTTATACACGATATAGCTGTACTGTGTATGGTGTACGGTAAAGAAAAAAAATGGAAATAAAAAAGACGTTCTCGTCGACACAGACTGGGGCAAGGCGTAAACCGGAGGCATTTAAAAGCCAAGAAAAGTATAGTGTTACGAAGAGACACTCGATATTTTCTCGATGATCGTCATTGTGAAGCTACCAGGGAGGGCAGAGGGGGGATTTCTAGCTCCCTGGATATTGCCTCGAAGCTACCGTACTCCACACTGCAGTGCGGTAGGAAGCTATATACACGATGATTTACCCCGTCTTCGGTTACCCGGGCCGCATTGTCCGGACACGGGGAAGAAACCAGGCGAGTTGGCGAAGAGCAATTCTTTTTTTTATCTGGGTATATATACATATATATATTTTTTTATTGAAACTTGTATTTGTTAATTTTGCGGACGATTGTGGAAATTGACTTTCAGGATGGAGGATAAATAAATAAATAAAGGGATCGGTAAGACTTAACAGTGAAGTTTGTGGGCCAATTAATGAAACCAGTGAAGGTCGAAATTAGTCTGCAATTGGAAGCGACATTTCTTTTTCAGTTTATGGAAACGGGTATGTATTAATTTTTCGGATGGGACTGGAAATTGACTTTGAGGATGACAGACAATTCGATCGATAGGATTTAACAGTCGATTTTGTGGGTCAATTCATGAAGATAATGAAGGTCGACATGGGCGCGGAAAAATTAATTAGTTGTACTATAAAAAAATAGTTGACTCAAATTGTCTTGGAGTGTTTTGAGCGCCAACCGATAAATTGGTTGAGTTAACTTCATTTCATCGAAACGTATCTTTATGAATTTTTGGGACGGAGATGTTTGAACCGGTACGATTTAGCGACCGATGATATCAAAATAGAATGAGCATCGTGGGTTTGGGGTTTGAGTGCCTGTGTAATCAAAGAGGCTTCTGGTTAACATCGAGACAGAAAGCAAAGGACGGAGAGTCGGTAAAGAGGTTAAGAAAGACTCGTCGGAGAGTTTCCTCAGACTCTTTTATTTTCGTTTAATCGGTGGGCTTCTGCGGTTCCGCGGATAGCGCAGCGACACGAGCATCTTCCGCGTCCCTGCGATTATTTGTTCAGCTGACGCGAGGCGCTCGAGCGAAGCCGGATCGAGTCCCGAGTGAGAAAACCGCCGAGGAGCGAAACGACAAAACAATTAGCTGCCCGACTCGGCCCACGGAGTTGTTTTCACAGAAGCCAATATAGTGCCTGCCGCTGACGAGCTCCTCGCGTCGGGATGCTGTCGCTTCGATCCCTGGCCAACGAGGCGTCCACACGAACCATTAACCGCTCCGACACTCGCTTCCGGGACTCGTTCGACACGTTTTCACATATTAGGTGACATTGTCTTCTAATCTCGGCAAGTCCAAAAAATGCAAAAAAAAAATAGTTTTCATTGTTTCTTGCTCACGATAATTTTTTTATAAGAAAGTTAAATAATAATAATCCCATCTTATGCGAGTCGCGATCACGATCCGTGTGTCCAAAGTAGCCCGATAGATCGGCTCCGACTCATTCGACATATTTTCGCACATTAGGTGACAATTTTAATCCCCCCACATCTTCTAATCTTGGCAAGTGCAAAAAGTGACAAAAAATAGTTTTCATTATTTCCTGCACATGATTATTCTTATAACCAAATTAAATAAAAATGTCCCATCGTATGCGAGGCTCGAGTTCGATCCTTGTATCCAAAGTACCTCGATAGATCGACGCCGACTCATCCGACATGTTTTCGCACATTAAGTGACATTTTTATTCACCCCGCACCTTCTAATCTCGACAAATCCTAAAATCGACGAAAAATACTTTCTGTTCTTTCCTGCACACGATAATAAAAAAAAAGAAATTTCCCATCATATGCCGGCCACGAGTTCGAACCGCGTGTCCAAAGTAGCTCGATAGGTCGCCCAAAACGACCGCGGGAAGGCCGCTTTGGAGTGTCCGAAAGGATTCCCGAGCCGTACATGATCCTCGCGGAGCGCCCGAGGGCCTAGGCCGCTCGGCCGGAGAGCCCGTGAGACCTCGCGCGGCAGTAGGAGGAGGGTTTGCAACAAATCTTTCTGTCTAAATCAGTTTCAAGTGAGATAAGTGTTTCGTGCCCCTAGGGCCTCGGCAGAGGCGGTACCCTTCGCGGATTGAGTCCCTACGCGTCCTTCGCACGGCCCTCTGCTCCGAGGCGAGGAAGCTCCGTCCTTCCGGACTCCAAAACGCCCCGACCCGATATACGAATATGAATTACGTTTTTTTAAGTGACGAATTCATTCTGACGGCTCCATTTTTTTTACTCTCGAATAAATCAGTCGGGACAAATTAAAAAAAAAAATCGACCATCAGTCTCAATGTTCCGCGACTCTCGCTCCGGCGATCGATGAGTCCGTGCGAGGTTTAGCAACCCCGCTCGCATCTCTTTTCTCTTTCGCTTTCTCGGTCATCCCCGTTAGCGGAACCTCGAGATATAAATAGCACTGCGGGGGTGGACGTTTCAGGGCTTCGGAGTTGCCGTTTGCAAAGACTCGCGCAAGGACCTTCGTCGCAATTCTGCATCGACCGGGACTTCCATTGCCACGAGACGTTTATTCTTGCACGCACACACATGCATGTGTTTCCTCGGCAACCGGTGAGGCTAGAAATCATTTTTCGAACTCCAACTCCGGATCTCGGGAGCGGGAACGAAAAGAGGTATTTAGAAAGTAATTCCGAAAGTATGACGCCCGAAACGATAATAATTGCTGTACTCCGATATCGTATCGATTGTCCGTCAACCGCTTGTCCTCTGTGCGACCGATGTCGGGCAGATAAGAGTGATCTCTTTGGCGCTAACCCTTTAACGCCCGGCGTTCCACTTTGCTCACGTAGGTCAATAAAAAAAAATTAAATGACATTTTTTTCTTAACGCATGCACGTAAAAACCCGCTTGCCGTTCCTGTTAAGTGTACGCAGAAAGTCACTTTTTCGCACCGCGTGCGGGAAAAATATTGCGCATGAGTACAAACCCAATATCGTATTTTTTCCGCACTAGTGAGGAAAAGTCCCTTCCTGCGCACATTCCCCAATAACGAAAAGCGTAATTTTGGAAAAATTATGTTAATGGGATGGGCTAGAAAAGCGAGTTCTGTCTTGTGCATTTGCATTTGAAGGCAATTTCGCACTCGTCAAGAACTTTTTACACCCTTGACAAACAAATAAGTATTAACATTTTTTTAGACAAAATTTACTGTAATTTAATGGTCTGCATTCTGAGGAAAGGTTTTTTGCTATTTCATCACATTTATATGTTTGGATGCAAGGGCTAAGAAAGTAAAATTTTACTATCATTTCGATTCGGGAAAGTCCCGATTTTGTAAAACATTTTTGTCAATTCTTGAAAATATTTTTGTTCATTTTTAAAATATTTTCGTCAATTTTGCTCGAAAAATTCAGGAAAAAAATCAAAATAGCAACGCGTCCCAGAGATTATCGAATGCAATTTCGTCACAACATTTTTACGTTTGGACGTGAAGATGAAGCAGATTATAGTCACACCTTGTTTCAAAAAAGTTTCTAGCTGTTGAAAAAAAATGTTTTTTTTTTCGACGTCAATGACTCAAAGGGTTAAGGGGTCGAGTATCGGATGCTGTCGTGTACCGATCGATCGATCACCCGTCCGGGCAATGAAATCGGCCTTCGCGCGAGTGACTCCGAAAAGTCTGTTTCACTCGTCGCCCGGTCGATCCTTCACGTATCTCATCTCCCCGAGAGTCAAAGTCCCTCTCACTATCCGGCGGGAATAGCAATTTATTTAAAAGAGCCAGTGAGCGAGTGCCCGATTCGTTGCAACCAGCAAATATCGTTTTCTCGCCACTCGGGCCTTCCTCTCGCCGGTGCGCCGCTCATCGCATCAGTTATTATTCCACCGGCGAGAGAGAAAGGAGAAGATACAGCGCCATCGCATCGACCATATATTTCTTGGTGAAGTTTTCGCGACCTGCGCTGCGTGGACGCGCCTCGTTTCGACGACGCCCCGCGTCGCGGACACGGGACGTTATAGTCCTCCGGAGTCTCGCGTCCAGGAGTATCTCGGAAGAGAGCCTCCAGTAACCCCCCACCCCCTCCCCCCGCCCTCCAACAACTCCGCGATTCCTTCATTCGTTTCGCACTCGTTTCGCTCTCTTGTCTCGTGCCTCGTACGAGAAACTCTCCTCGCTCCAATTATAAACGGAAAAGAACGAGACAAGACGAACGTTTATTGTTCGCGAGAGAGAACCATTTTTTTCTTTCTTCGAAGGACCGGAAAAAAGTCGAGAATAAATTTGGTAAAAAAAAAACAAATTTTTTTTATATGTATAATTTCTGCAAGTCCGAAGTACGACTCTTAACACTTTAGCGGAGCATATTTGCTGTAATGGCGAGAGGGTAGTTTTAGAAAATTTTGGTAAAAGAATTATTGAACATTTTTTTTGTACGTGCAGACAAATTGAAAAATAAAATTTTCAAAAGGTACAATTTATGTTGCACCATAACGCGGCAAAAGTGTCTCTAGCAGAGAGAAATAATGACGTATCGCCGAGTGAAAAAGGCTTAAAAATGATAATGCCAACGCAAAAATGGAGGAAGAAGTAATTGTAAAAAAATGTATGTCAAATCAATGCAATGTATACCGAACGGACTTAAAGAACCGGAGATTGGTTTATTTTTCCGCTATTTTTCCAGAGCGATCAGCCTCGAGCGAGTCTTCGCATCCGGTAGCCATTTATAAACTTTTTTTCCTCTCCAGTTCGGGAGGGGAAGGCAAAAACGGACGGAGATACATAGTAATGGAAGAGTGAAAAAGAAAGAAAAAAGCGATCCGAAACGTGCATAGGATACTCTTCCACGGGGAACCGACAAGCTCGGCCCTACTTAACGCTTATTCCAACACCCCTCGCGCGAGGACTCATCCCCTATCATCCCCCTATTCTATCCGGACCCTCGTTGCCGCTCCCGCAGCAGCATCAGCAGGGTAACACAGTTGCAAGAAGCGTAAAGAAGAAGAGGTGCTGGCCCTTGTGCCCGCGGCCAATGGGAGACACCGGCCGAGGGGTGAATCCCATTGTCGTCTCGACCAATCGGGAAAAGCTTCGAGCGTTTCAACCCCGGACACGCTCTCCGATGTCGGCACAACGACGCTCACGATTTTTTTTCTCCCCCTTCCAGCCACCGCTCTCCTTTATAATGCATATCTGTTTTGCTTAATGGCGGAACCCTCTCCGGCTGCACGTCACAGTTTCCCGAAGTCTCGGACGATTTTTTAAAATTTATTTTAATTTATTTCTTAACGATCGAGCCAATATAGATAAAATCGCGGTTTAAAGGCAGATTTTTCGTGGACCATAATAAACAATTGTTTTCGACTGTTTCGCCTGAGCAAATATTGAGATCGCCCCAAATTGGATCTACAAAGAGGACACTTGGCAGCGAGTCGAGGCATTTGAATAAATGCGTTGTAAAATCGCGCATGCTGTTTTGCTTAATGGCGGAAAGCTCTCCTGCTGCACGTTATAGTTTCCCGAAGCCTCGGACGTTATTTAAATTAATCTTTTAACGACTGAGCCAACATTGGTACAATCACGATTTCAAGTCGGATCTTTCCTGAACCCTTATAAACAATTGTTTTTTATTGTTTCATAGGAGCAAATATTGAGCTCACCCCAAATTCGCCTGCTGCACGTTATAGTTTCCCGAAGCCTCGGACGTTATATAAATGTATGTTTATTAATTTTTTAACGACCGAGCCAACATCGGTACAATCACGATTTCAAGTCGGATCTTTCCTAAACCCTAATAAACAATTGTTTTTGATTGTTTCGTGGGAGCAAATATTGAGCTCGCCCCAAATTGGACCAACAAAGAGGACACTTGGCGTCGAGTCGAGGCTTTTGAATAAACGCGTTGGGGAATATAATGCGCGTGCCAACTGTAAAATCGTGCGTGCGCGATGGAGAGACGGCCGCTGCGCCTGCGCGGAGAAAACAAAGGGTTAAAGGCGCCGAGAGCTCCGATCAGTGAGGGTTTTACCCCGCGCTTTATAGTATTTTCATCACTATTTGTATTTACTTTCGTGGGGTTTGCCGGAGCGGATGTTGAAGGGGTGCGAGAGATTCGTCGAGCATCACGCCGCTGCCGAGTCTCGCGGGGAACACCCACGATGGGCGTGCGGGGCGCTCGATTGGTCGCTCGAATCCCGAAAATTAAATCGCTCCGCGATACTCGTATTAAATTCTCCGCCGCGGAAGTGCAGAGCGCAGAGTGTATATCGCCGCTAGTGGAATAATGTTTATACACGTGCGATTAACAATCCTCACCCTTCGTCGTTTCCCGGACGGCGAGAAACCCGCCCGCAATATCCAACCACCCCCTCCGCACGAGAACATCGTTCGCTCGAGGGAGTCTCTCCGGCTGCGCACGTGCGCGCTCGGTGGTGATTATTACGGGGCGCCGCATGACTATGTGTTAACGTACACATTTTCGTTCGCACATGTGCGTCTCTGCGAGGCTCACTGTCGCCCGCATCCGAGAAATAGTACCGGCAACTTAATTGTACCGAGTCGTTAAGCGAACATATACAACGCGAACGAGTTGCCGGCAAGCACAATGGCCCGGCTGAGAAACCAACTGCCTGTTGTTACTATAAGAACCACAAAATTCAAGGGTCCAGTTTGTTGACATCGAGGCTTGTGGATAAAATTTGCGATAGTAGAGTAAAAAAAAAACAGGTTCGTAGGTTTAGACAAACATTTCTTCTGTACTAAGTTTCACGACTTTTAACCAAACGAACATTGTAAAGTTTACCAGGAAATAAAAGTTGTGGACGTTTTTGGGCAAGAAATGTTTGTTGAACGGAGAAAGGATTTTTACACTAGATTAACAGATTTTAGCGATATTTGTATTCTAATTATTTTTACAATTTGGATGGCAGAACTGGCAAAACTTCATAACTCATAATACGATATCTACACTGAGAAAAATAATTGGTAGAATTAAGCAAATGCGCGGTGACATACGTTCGAAGGTGTATTTTGTTGGTACAACAAAAATGTTTGTTTCAGTTAATCCAACCAATTTTTTTTCTCAGTGTAAATAAATAAAAAAATAAAAATAGCTGGTATACAAATACTTTTCATACATTATTTTATCTTTGTCCATTTTTCTCTCTGACAAAATTAAACAAATGATAACTAGCTTCAAGTGAGAAACAGATTTCGACAAAATTTTTTTAATGCAACATACATATATTTTGTTTTCCTACGCTTTGGTTGTATGTCAATATTTTTTTAGACTGACGAAGAACCAAACGACAATAAATAAATAAATAAATAAAAAACAAATAAAAATAGCTCGTATAAAAACACTTCTCATAAATGTTTGATTTATCTCACTGTCAATTTTTCTCCGTTACAAAATCAGCCAAATGATAACAGCTTCGTGTGAGAAACAAATTTTGCCTAAATTTTTAACTGCAACGTATATATATAACGTTGTCCTACGCTTTCGTTGTATATCGATATTTTTTCCGTCTGCCGAGGAGTTACGTGGCTGACCGTCTCGCGCCTTCGATCCGGTACAACGAGAGCCAAACGCCAATAAATAAAGAAAAGTCTGGAGATAAATTAATAAGATTGGGAACGGTTGGAATTCGACGAGAATTCCGGTACGTCTGTTGTATATATCGTCAAGCAGCTAGAATTAGAGTTTGGTCATCGTGTGCCGTACGAGAGTCTCTCTTCCTCTCGCATCGCGCCGGTGGAAGAGGGCAGATGATGATGAGACGCCAGGCGTCTGGGGGCCCGGCCGTCGGACAGCTCGATCGTTCCGACAACTCTCGAGACGCCATAAGCAGCCGAGTCTCTCGATCTCTCGCTGTATTTATTCCCCTCCCCACCGATGTATATAAGGTGTATAAACTTATGTAAATACAATGTCCCGAGGAGAGAGTAGAGAGAGGGGGGACGAACCGAGAGAGGAACCCTCGCATAAAGAGGGACGATATATGGTCCGGTAATTTCTTAATTGCGCCCCGAAAATTCTTGTCATCGTAAAGAGGCGCTTGATTATATTGAAACGGCCTACGCGGAGAGGAGCCCCCGAGGCGCCACCGGTTCACCGGCGCGAGACGGCCATGAGGAAAGGGAGATTCAAAAACGAGGGGTCAATAATGAAAAAAAAGAAGAAAAATAATATAAAATTAAAAGGATCTTCAGAAATCCCACGAGTCCCACCTTCTCTTTAAACGGCTATTCCCATAACTCTAACGAGACGATTGCAAGAATTGCGTCTTCATGTTTCAGAAAACAAAAAAAAAAATAATGTAAATAAATATACATAATTTTCTTATTGAATCTGATCGGCATCCTCCGATCGGAAATTACGCTCGATACGAGCAAAAAAGAGTCGAGCATCTCCTCCTTTTTTCCCGCACGGTAAACAGTGGATGAGGGATCTTAGCGTGGATGTTCATGATAGGGTGCGAAAGAATTCTCGAGGGTCTCCATTACACAGCGCGGTGTAGGATAAGTGGATCATAACCGGATCCGTGATATGGAGATTGGTAATCTCGATTACACAAGGGTATCGAGTGTACAGCCACGCGGAGGCCGACGTGCAGCGGGCGGGGAGATGAGTTTAAAGTGTCCGGACAATAATGCCCGCGAGGGACCCCGCGGCTAAGGCCCGGCGAAGAGGGGCGTGAGTCTTACACACAGCCCTTTTTTCATCATATATCTGCTCTCCCGCTCAACATCTTTCCCCGAAGGGACGCCTTAGCGCTCCTCATCTTATTCACATTCTCGAGGATCCCGTTGCCGTGTTTATCCTTCCGGTGCGAGTCCAGAAAACCGCGCCACGCCTACCAGGAATGTATCGGCGGGTGACCCGCAAACTTTACAATTCGAAGAATAGATTCCGCGAGAGAAAAAGAAGAATAAAAGAAGAGTGAGTGAAAGAGTCTCGGATGGTTTCTCGCAGCATCCGAATGCTCGAGGAATGACGTCAATGGGTGTCCAATGAGGGATCATTTTTTTAAAGACCTTTTTTTCTCTTCGGATCCACCGGAGAATAATTTTACGACTGATTTTAGCGCAGATCAAGGAAACTTTATCGAAAAACTCACCGGTATGTGTTCTCTTGTGTATTTTGAGGTTCTCCGATCTGGCGAAGACTTTCCCGCACGCGGGAAAGGGGCATGGAAACGGTTTCTCACCGGTGTGAACCCTGATGTGATTGACGAGTTTGTACTTGGCCTTGAAGGCTCTTCCGTTTCTGGAGCATCCCTGCCAGAAGCACGCGTGCGTCGTGCACTCCGGTCCGCCCACGTGTTCGACGGTCAGATGGGTGACGATGTCGTGCAGGGAATTGAAGAGTTTGCCGCACAATTTGCGTCCGGCCGGTCCGGGACTGTCCTGGTCGAGCCACATGCACGACATCTCCTGCCTCTGGGCGCTGCCACCGGTCCTCATGTACCTCAGGAAAGCGCCGTGGGGATGATGACTCGGATGACTGACGGCAGGATGTTGCTGATGGTGTATCGCGGCCGGTGTCAAGTGGGGCGCGCCCAGATACTGGTGATGAGGTGGTAGCCTGGCGTCCTGGCCGTAGTGTCCGGGATAGTGACTCGCCGCGGCCGCCAAGGGATGCTGACCGGGATGATGGGAAAACTGCTGCATACCACCGGCGGTACCGTCGTGATGGAGAGGCGTAAAGAGACCCAAACCACTCTCCGGCGTCGTCGGATTCGCCGTCGCATTGAACTCGTGCTCGCGTCGCAACAAAAAATCCCTCGCCGCGTAACCGGGATGATGACTCATGTGGTGTCCCATGTGAGGCGCCATGTGACTGGCGGGATGGGGATGGTGCGGTGGATAACCAGCTTGGGACGGGTGAAAGTGATGGTGCTGTTGGGACGGGGCTTCCCCGGGTGCCGCGGCTCCCTGAATGCCGACGTTGCCGCCACTCGCGCCACCGGTGCCAACGGATTCCGGGGTTCCCGAGGAACCACCGGGTGACAGCTTTATACCCAGGCTGGCGAGATGGTGAGGATGCGAGGATACACCGTCCAGAAAGGCGTTCATCATCGTGGCTCGACGTTCCGTACAGGATTTAAACTTTACCTTGCGCTAACGAATTAGTTAGGCTTGTTGTCTGGAGCCGGAATTGTTGTGTTTTGGTTATATTGATTGTAGGTTTTTTTATGTTTTGGTAAATCTCCTCAGAGAGCGTCGTAGAACGCTTCTGCCGCGGAGACACTCTTAGCTACGAAGCACCGGGGCTCGAGCATTACGAAACAATTATTAACTGTATTCGACAATAGTCCACACTATTCCTCTACGGTAATCCGCTCGCGCACTGATTATTATGATCTCTCACTGGGGACAATAAATCGGGCCTCGGAGCTTGTCAACACGAGAGGATCTCTCGTCGTCGGTACACAGCCCTGATGGTATTTATCGAAGATACCACATTCATCACACAAGTTGTTTGATTTTTTTTTTCAACAATCTTCACGATTTTACGCGGTAATCTTTGATTTGTTGTTTTTTTCGTTGTTTTTCACCGATCGCAAGGGGGTCTCCGCACCCTTCTCGCCCGTCGACGAACTCGCGATTAGCGCACAAGTTGGAAAAAAACGTATACGAAAAACAATGAAAAATATTGATACACGTCGATCTATATTTATCGAGGTATGTTGACCGGCGCGTCGGCGAATTCGCGGCACGAAGCGCGACGTTCGGTAAAACGTAAAATCTTTGGCCTCGCCTCGAGGGAGATTGAACGACAACAACTACTGCGGGAACAGGACGACAGGTAGCGCGAAATCCGTTGCTGCTGCTGTGTTCCTTGCTGCGTTCACAGCGGGACTGAGGTGTAGGGTCTTGGGCACTCGCCGCGGGGCGACTCGAACTCGAACTCGATTTTTCGGGTAAGGGTAAGAGAGTCGTGGCTGACCCGGTGTTAGGATCCCCACCAGCGAACGCCACTCCCACTTGGCCCGGTGACCCATGTGGCCAGGTGCGCGACCAATGGGAACCTTCCCGAGCCGTTACCAGCTCCCCATTGGCTCGCGCGGTCCCAATTCCAACGCCGACGAGCTGGGGAACGCTCGTTATTCGTGGAACATCGAGGGTCGTGGGCGGAACCGGCGAGAAGGCGCATGATCGCACTCCACCCATTAAAACACGCCCAACTATCAAGCATTCGCTCTTCTGGGCGTGAACCACGTCCCATTCCTATCATTTTTTGTTTTCCTCTTTTCCGATCTTTCGCGGGAATGCTCCAGGAGAGCTCGATGAGTTCCCGGCTGTCGGTGCACGCAACGGGGACCAGTTTCCCTCCATCCTCGAAATTGGCAATGAGGTTATGCCGCCGGGAAGGTCCTTTTCTCTCCCGCTGGAAGGATTATTGCGGGATCCGAGGGCGAGGATTTCTGCGCTTCCGTTAGCTCGGACACGGGATTTTGTCAAGATTACCGGGTGTAACGGTTATTGAATACAACAGAGAATGCGGTCTAGAGCCGCTTAGGAAAATTTTCGTGAACAAGGAGAAGAACAACCTGCAGACAATGATGTTGAGGGCAGAACGGCGCTTCGTGGTGGTATTGGATCGACACCTCTTGAGGTGCGACAATAACGAGTTTGGAGGATCAACGATCCCATGGATGCTTCTTACTTTTCCGGCTCACTTTATCGTCGGGATCTTGATGATCTGAAGGAGCTGTGTTGGGTCGAGAGGAGAGCGGCGCATTAGAGTTTCGAGAGCTCTTTGGTTACCTTTTGGCTCAATTTTGTAATCTGGTTCGAATCGTTATGTTTGATCACAATGAGAGGTGTCGGCCAGGTACGACGCGATCTCCGGCGTAATTTCGTTTCGAAGGATTAACGACCCCACACGAGACCACAGGTATTCGTGACGCGTTCCGAAACAGGCCAATGTATAGAATGTACAAATTAAGAGTGTAAATGTACTGAATGTACACTCATAAAAAAGTGTAGTAGAATCAACTAAGATACGGGCAGGGACGTTCAAATAAATATTTAATTGGTCGAACAAAATATTTTAATGTCTCAAAAATATTTTGGTGAAATCACCCGACAGATTGTTGAACTACCCAATTTTTTAGCTGTACCAACAAAATATTTAGTTGAACGTCCCTGCCCGAATCTTAGTTGATTCAACCGTATTATTTGATCAGTGTACACACTAAATACACGGCATCCATAGGATTGTTGAGCCTCCAAATGTTCTTACTTTCCAGCTTACTTTGTCTTTAGGATCTTGATGATCTTAAGAAACTGTATTCGGTCGTGAGATGGAAGAGCGGCGCGTTAGAGTTTCGACAGCTCTTTGGTTATTTTTTGGCTCAATATTGTAATCTGGTTCCAATCGTCGTGTTTGATCACAATGAGAGGTGATGCCAGGTACGAACTCGGTGTCTGGCGTAATTTCGTTTCGAAGGATTAACGACCCCACATGAGACGACAGGTATTCGTGACGCGTTCGGAAACAGGCCAATATGCCGAATGTACACACTGAAAGTTTAGCGGCGGTAGTATATTGCTCGGTTTTGCGAATAACAAGAATTAATGGGCCTAATCCGGACACCTCCGGCTGCGGCTGTGAGTGCCCCCCATTGTCGGCCAATAAACGAGACCGAAATTTGCCGTGCAACCCAGGACGGATCCATTGTCCGTCCGACGAACTCTCTCTCGCCTTATTGTTAGAAAATTAGCGAACTACCCCTTTTACTCGTGAACTACCTCGGTCTGGTTTTTCCCCGGGGCTCCGCGTTTTCATCGAACGGCCGTCACTCATTTGGCTCTCTGACAGTTTTGAAACGGAGACGTTGTAAAGACACTGTCTTAGTTATACAACATGTAATGGAGCTGTCGCCTTGTTGCCACTGTGTGTCTTATCGTCATGAATCGTAAAACACTTATAAAAAAAAGATCGGTTTGACCTTTTTCTAAAATTTTATTGTCAGAACCTTTTACAATAATACAACATACAATTCAATTTAATGTAAATTAAATGACTATTTAGTGCATTAAAGCCCTTTACAAGGGGATAAGCGGACATTACATTTCTTAGAGATTTTTCATGTGAACAATAATATACAATATACACCAAAATCTTTAATTTGAGGAAATTACCTATAGCTGTTTTATACGTTTATATATTATAGGCAAAAGGCGCCAAGCTTGAGCGCGTTTCTTCAAAAGTGAAATAAATCGTTTGCATTTTCAATTGTATTTACTTTCAATATTTCCACAGTGGTGCGTTCTTCTTTTAAATATTGTCGTCTTGGATTTTCACTTGCCGGACATTCCCCAAGGAAGTGATCTAGCGAATCGCGTTTGCCCTTTACATTAATACAATGTATTCAATATAATTAATCTTTCATGTTTATTCTAGTTTCATAGAAGCTGAACTAAAAAAAATTGTTGCTGCAAATAATGATTATTCGAACCATGTAAATTTGAGAATTTTACTTAAACGAAACAATTTTTTTGGTGTAAGACATCTGTGAGAGATCCTTGTACACTTGTTATACCGTAGGCTTTACAAACAGTAATCTTCCTCGAGAACTCTCGAAATTATCGGGATAATCCTGCCAGTGAGATCCGGATAAGTCGCGATTCAGCAAAATCTCTCCAGCGGCACCTGTACTTTTCCTTCAGGTGTATATTCGCAAGTCCGTCGAAACTGAGACTCTCCAAGGGGTGACGGGGTTCCGTTATTGGTACCGAGAAATCCGGTATACCTGCGTCCAGTCTTCGCTCATAATCGCGCTCGGCGACGCTCATTAAAAATCTTCTTTGCTCCAGAGTCGTAATTGATTCGTACTTTGGTAAGTTTAATTGGCCGAGCGATAATGCGTTTATTGACCCCCTGAGTATTAAAACCATCGCAAATACAGTCGATGATTCTCGAGGCAACAGCTGACTCGGGACTCTCTTCCGGTCGCAGTAATTCCAATCGTATATCATATTTCCTTCTCGATTGAGCTCGCTACCGCGTTCGTGCCGGTCGTTAATTCATCATGGAATATTGTACAGTTTCTCTTAATGCTGTTCATCGTGCACAGTACGGAGAGTTTTCTTAGCGGGCATCAATAACTACGAACCGCTTGCCAACAAGACTCCATTCCAGAAGCATCGTACTAATGGTCGTGCCGTATCCTATCCTCGCGATGAAATTGACCCAACTTTCTACATTTTCCAACGACGCGCGGTCAATTTTATCGCGTAGTTCCACTCTTATCGAGCTGTCAATAACGTAAATTGTACGCGAAGGCAACGGACTTAAGCCTAACGGTTTTATTCTCTGCATTAGCACTCGGCAAAGACGCGATTGCGTTCGTCCACCTTATGCCGACGGTGTAGATTAAGAATAAACGAACGTGGAAGAAAAACGAAACCATAAAAAATTGTGACGCGTGTCGAGAAAATCTTTGACATGGGAGCATAAGTTTGTTACTTCTGGTACACTGTCCTCGTTAAATCGATTGGATACATCCGTTTTTGGTATAACAACTCTCAATGGCAGTACTGGAGTACGCAGGGGGTGGTCATCGCTCATCGCGAGATCGGAGCACGCGGACTCGAGGGAACTCACTGCGGTCATTATATTTAATTAACCATTAGGACGAAGAGCAATCGCGCGATTCATCGCTGCACTAAAACATTAAAATACTAAAATTATTAATTTTCTTTTTCTTACCAGCGCATGATATTATTATATTATTTTACATGCATGAGTTACTCCTTAATCAATTACAAAAGATACAGGCTGACGGACCCTGGGCAATGCCTCATTAGAATAAGGGGGAAAAGAAACCACACATGTATCGACGCGACACCAACATATTTTGTATCATTGAGGCTTATAGAGCGCATTTACTACTATTATTATATTACTATTAAAAATATTGATAATATTAATAATAATAATAGAATAATATAATATTATATTATTGTTATTATTGATGGCAAGTGCTTTTAATTTGTATGCGAGAACGTTATGTCTGTTCATTTGTGGCTCGAATAAGGTAACGCGAGGTAATACGTCACGCGCCTCGCTCGGAGATGCGTTTATCGCGTGAGCGATGGCACGATGCACTCCGGTCATTCTCGCGGCTCTTCTCTCTTCTTCTCACTCGAGCGAGTCACTCTCCTGTAATGTGTATTATTTTTCTTGTATATATATTTTTTTTATTGCGTTGCTCATATTGCTCCTCGAATGGCAACTCACCCGCGGCGCGTTCATCGGCGCCGAGCGCTCCCGGTACTTAACGATAGAATTATTACGGGGGGCGGAGGGGGGAGATACGAAGCTCGTTACCTCTTTCCTATCTCGTCGCGAGGCTGCGCGCTACCTAACGACGTGACACGTTTCGTTTCGCGGGATATACATAAGTATTATGGACTCTGAAAGTGTGATGATAGAAGGCGAGCGTAAAATTCCGTACGAATTAATCCCGGGACGACAGTCCGCGAGTCTTTTATGGCCGAGGCAATTTTTCAGATTTTTTTTGCTGTTCGTACCTGAGAAAAATTCATCTTTAAAAAAAACAGAAAAGGGTATTGTAGATTTCTTCATGCTGTCATTGGCTGTTGCACTTTGGGCTGTTGCAACTGAAGCAACCTTGGGCTGATTGCGCACAACCAGAAAAAAAGATTATTTTTCTGACGATCAGAAAGTCAATATTTATTTTAATGAAATATTTAGGTGACCGACACATAACTTATCAGCATCTCGAAGAAATGATCAACGAAGATATAAACTGACGAATTAAATTTTAACGATCAGTTCACGCCCTGTGTAAGATGAGATAAAAATACTGTTTGAAAAGGAGAAAAATCATGGCTGAAGGATTTTGTTCGATGGTCAATTGGTCGTCTAATACTAATAATAATAATTATTATAAATACATAAATTAAATACTTATCTATTTGAATTAAATAAATATTTGTTAGCGGGACAACCGGCAGATAAATAATTTTTCTGGGTGCAGGTGACTCTTTAAAAAAGCTGTAAGGGATGATGGGCAAAAAAAAGAGTAGCTGCAATAATCATCGAACTGTCGTGAAGGTTTTAGTTTCAGTGGAAAGTTAAAGATCTACTAAATACCTGAACCTTGTCATTTAGTCAGAAAAACGGGAACGTGCTTCTAAAAAAAAGGTACAAGTTTGCTGCGGTGAAGTCACGATTAGTCGGCTTCCCGGTTACGTCGCAAAGCGCAACGAAGCTGCTGTGTCCCCTGAAGAGACAGGAAAAGCCGACACTCAAAGAAAACCGCCGCTCTCGAAACACGCAAAACTTTGTAGATTTCTCGGTTAGATGTTCATGGATCTTCGCCTCTCGAAAAGTCTCGAAAAGGCTCCGGGGAGCCGAGGACCAAACTGTCCGGACGGGCGGGGAGCACGGGCTGCTTCGAGATCTTGTCTCGAAGTCATTAGAGGAACGACAATCGGTGTCGGCGAACCCCGGGGGGGCGCGACGCTCCGTCTTCGATCTGACTCGGACGACTCTGAGGGATGCATATGGAGCTTTATTTTGTCTCGGATTAATAATGTATTTGACCTTATTCGACTTTCATTTATGATTTCGAAAAAAATGTATATACATATGTACATACAAAAAAATGTATATACATACACTGAAAAAAATTTCGCTTGCGGGCTGCCGAAGAAAAAAATGTTTGTTTCAATGCTACTTTCAATCCTTAGAATTCCATATGATATTGAAACAACAACAGCAAGACTGTCAAGGTGACATGTTATCGTTTCAATCCGGTATGAAATTCTACGAATTCAGAGTAGAATTGAAACAACGTTTTTACTTCTTTGGCAGCCCGCAAGCAAATTTTTCTTGATTCAATGATTTTTTATCTGTGTAGATTTTTTTTAGTCCTGCTTAATTATTTAGTGCATTTGTGACGTGACTTATTATAGATATTTTAGATAGATACATTTTTATTAAGTCCTGGGACATCTCACCTAAGGATCGATGCAATACAGGTAAAACAATGCTAGGTCATCCATTAATGGATATAGCGTAAGTAGCAACTCAAGCGAGAAAGTACATTATAGGAAGAGCATAATAAGCGGAGAAAGCAAGTACAGGTAACAGAAATAAAATGAAACTAGGTATAAAAGCATTACTATTATTACTATTTGCATAATTGCAAATATTTTTAGGTAGATTTATCGGTACACTGAAAAAATAATGGATTAACCAAGGCGCGGTGATATACGTTCAAAGTCATATATAGTTACGTTCAAAGACATTTTGAATCGATTGAAGCGAATAATCATTCAACTAAAGAATCCGTTAGTTGTGCCAACCAAATAACAGCTTTGAACGAATGTCACCGCGACTTTTGGTTAATCTAACAAATTTTTTCCTCTGTGTATAAGATCTGCATAAGATCCATCACTAGATATTGCATGGATACAGATAATAGATCTACCGGAAGTAAATGGCAAATAAGATTGTTCAATTCAAGGATTGCATATGGAGCATTATTTTGTCTCCGATTAATAATACATTTGTTCTTACTTTACTTCCATTTATAATTTTCAAAAAAAGTATATATAAATACTGTTTTTGTGTCCTACTAAATTCTTATTTTTGTACTTATGAGACTCATGATAGACATTTTATCTATGAGTATAAATCTACAGAAGATCTATCCCACATATTATATAGATCCCACATATAGATATAGATAATAGATCCACCGGAAGTGAATGGCTGATAAGATTGTTTAATTCGAGGATTACATATGGACCTTAATTTTGTTTCGAATTAATAATGAATTTGACCTCATTCGACTTTCATTTACGATTTCGAAAAATAAAGATATATATCGCACCCCTAAAATGACTGTGTAACATCTCTTATGGGATTGCCATACGAATTGTTACACCGTTATTCTAGGCGTGCGATGTATAAAGATTTTCTTTTTGGTCCTATTTAATTCCCTTTTTTTTGTATTCGCAAGACCCGTGATAGATACTTTATGTAGATCTATCGGTATAGATCTACATAAGATTTACCACCAGATATTGTATAGATATAGATAATAGATCTACCGGAAGGAAAAGGCAGACCAGATTTTTTAATTCGAGGCTAATTGCTTTAAAAGTTTAAATGAATAGCTCCGCATCGATAAAGTTCGGAGGGAAAAAAAGGGTTGACAAAGCGTTTAAACGAGGAAAGGAGGCATACAGTGTGACAAGCACGCGATCCCCGTTGGTCGTGCCAGCAGGAATGACGGATCGTCGAGCGGCTCGGTTCGACTTTGGAGATAAGAATTTGTACGAGCGATCCGAGAAAAGATAGACCCCGTAGGTATAGTTTACCAGTGGTAGAACAGCGTGGAACCAGCGATATTTATCTCCAAGGCGGCAACCGACAAAAATTTTCCGAGCGGCCAAATAGGATCGGTCAACCGAACAACGGGGACCTGAGGGATGGCTCGCTCGCGCCATTTTCGCCGAATGAAAAATCCCTGGAATATGATAATAAAAAAATATAAAAAATTAACATAAAAAAAAATTCATTCAAATTTGAATATCAGCGGCGAGACTCCAGGGCCTAGTGTTTCGCCTCCGTCTTTAAGTTTTCCTATCTCAGTGCGAGACGACAATGAAATATCGTCGGGCGCCTACGGAGCTCGAAGCTCGATAAGACGTTAGGCGAAGAAACGAGCGCAAAGAGAAAAAGGTCAAGAAAATGTGTTCGTTGATGATTTATGCGACCGGAGAAGGAGGTTTTTGCTTTTTTTTTAATTTTAAATAAATTTTTGAGTTATAGGTCACGAGGGCTGCACGAATAAATTCATTCGGCGGAGGGTGAGAGAGCCCCAGAAATAAAAAAAAATCGATAAGTCTTGTTATAGATATCGTGAGATCACGCGATTGTCGAATAACTATAGTTGTCGCGTCGCCGAGAATAATTATCGGTGGAACCTCAATAAAAATCGTCTTTATTTCTTGTCCGGGGACGCGGTTTGTTCTCGAGGGGTCTCGAACTTTTCTCTAATTGGAATTTCATTCGTGAATAACACACGCGGAGAACGGGCGAAAGAGAGAGGAAGATTAAAGGAGCTGCGGATGGTTCGTTGATGTTTCTGCCGTAGAGAGAAGTTGCTGGTGTAAAACAAACCTCCTTCGCGTCCTCCTCCTCCTCACCGGTCTTTACCCGCCTTATTTTTTCGCTGACGACCACCTTCCAGCCACGGTGATTTATGACGCCCCGGTAAAGCCAAAAAATTTCAAAAAACCACAACCAAAAGCGAAAGGTATATCGAACGAGGGACAGAGACCTAGAGGAGTTACCATCGGGAATAAGAAAAAAGATGACCATTGTCGGACCCATTAATATTTATCGTTTCGCGCACACAGCATCACGTCACGTCGTCGTCGTCCACGTCGTCGTCTTCGTAGTTTCGTCATCTATCTCTCTTTCCCTGGAGAATTTTTACGGGCGAATTTACAACTCCACGAGACTCCGAAGACTCTATGGCTACCTCCCGAGGCTTTTTTTTGTTGTCACTGTTCGAGCTTCTTTTAACGACGCGTTATAGCCACGAAGGCAGAAACTCGCGAATAAAGACCGTCGTGGCCTCGGAGCATTTTTTGTTTTATTATTATTTTTTATATGTATTTAATTATCGGCTCGTTAAACAATAAAATACTGTTGTCGATGTAATAATTAGTGTGTGCGAATTTTGTCAGTCTCGTTAATGATTTATCGTATCGATGGTCAAGAAAATAGTAAAGGCAGAAACTTGCGAATAAAGACCGTCGTGGCCTCGGAGCATTTTTTATTTTATTTGATTTAAATATATTTAATTATTGGTTTCTTAAACAATAACTTACTATAATCCATGTAAAAATTAATGTGTGTGGATTCGGTCAGACGCGTAGAAAATTTATGGTATAATTTTTTTTGCTTATCTTGGAAAGGAGAAGAAATTCGCTTATATTTCACTCGACGGGCAAAAAAGTAATGAAGGCAGAAATTCGGGAATTAAAACCGTCGTGGCGTTAGAGTATTGTTAATTCACTGTAACTGATTTTTTAAATATATTTAATTATTGAACCGTTAAAAAATAATGTATAATGGTCGATATAAAAATGAATGTGTCCGAATTCGGTCAGTCAGATTTGTTGTATTCTTTTTTTTCGCTCATCATGTAACGGAGCAAAGCACTGGAGATTCGCTGATATTTCGTTCGACGAGCAAGTAAACAGTAAAGGCAGAAATTTGCGAGTAAAGACCGTCGGTGGCCACAAAGCCTTTTTTTAATTCAATTAATTTTTTAAATATATTTAATTATCGCACAGTTAACGAATGACTTATGATAGTCGATGTAAAAATGAGGGTGTGAATTCGGACAGTCGGGTAGAAGGTTTATTGTATTATTTTTATTTTTTTTCGCTTATCGTAGAAGGAGAAAAAAAATTGGACATTCGCATATATTTCACTCGACGGGAAAGAAAATAGTTCGTTAGTCGAGAGCCTTTCCGAGCCCTCGGGAAAAAGCTTGTGTTGTGTAGGAAAAAAAATACAACGTCGCGCCGGACTTACCCCTAAAAAATGATCGGCCACCCCCCCGTCGCGAAGCAGATGCAACTTCCCTGTCCCGCCGACAGCCAACACGAACGTATCGGGTGCTGGCGTTTTCGACGTCGTACGCGAGTGGATACCGTTGTAGGGGTGGTGTTTTCACCCCTAGCCCCGCACCTTCACCTTAATCTTCGTCTCTCGGCTTCTCTCCACCCTGCGAGATATTGCTTGATCGTTGCTCCGATAAATCCCGCATCGACCCTTTTCGTTAAACTTCGTTCTTTTTTTAAGTTCAATCTTATCGCTGCGTTTCGGACATTTTTATTTATTTACATTTATTTATTTATTCAGAAAAACAACAAAAAAATCCTGACAATAGGGCCAAGCCGATCGAATTAAATATTTAACATATTACTGAAAATAATAAATAATATCATTATCGTGCATAATAATCGTGGTATATTTTATGATAATTATGTCTTCAGTGGCTCAAAAATAAATAAATAAATGTACGATTATTTAATTATTTATTTGACGTGATATGACAAATATCCCCGGTCGCTGTCCGATCAAACTGTCGATAGGAAATGCCTATTGTTGACGATTACATCACTGTTTTTTTTTGCAAGTACAAATTGAAGATTTGTCATATTACTGCAAATAATAAATAATATAATAATAATAAAAATAACATCGTTACTGTGCCCAATAATGTTTGGATATTTTATGATAATTATCTCTTCAGCAGTTCAAAAATGAAAATCAAAAAATTTACGATTATTTAATTTTTATTTGACGTAACACAAATGTCTCCGGTCGCCGTGCGATCAAACAGTTAAACAGGTAGGAAATGCCTATTGTTTACGATTACCTCATTTTTTTTTCAATCTCCAAGTTTTCACTTATTTATTTTATTCGAACGGGGTGCTCGTCGAGAACAGCGGGGTTTGGAGTTTTCTTCCGTGTATCCCTCTGTTTCGAGAGGCGAGGTGGGGAGGGGGGGGGGGGGGGGCGCGGGGCCCCCCCTCGGTAGTCTCGCATGGACGTTTCTTCAAATTATCCGAACGCTAACGAGGCCCACCTTCCTCATATACATAATACACAATACCGTATATATTTTTTCGTGTGATGAAGCACACGGCTCCTCCGCAGACGGAGCCGGTGTTAATCATCAATAAATGTCTCCCGGCAGCGAGCAGAATGGGCGTTACGGAGGTTGTCCGACTGTCTTCTATATCTTCTCCTTCGGATTTTTTTTTCTTTTTTTTTTCTCCGAGATTTTCACAATTTTTCCTACCAGTCGTCCATTCCCGAATGTCACCTCCGTGGGCTCTCTCTCTATAATTACCGTGACCCGTGCTGGTCAGCGACGATCGACGTGACGCTGTCCACGAGATAGAGGGAAAGAAGAGAAAAAAAAATAAAAAATAAAGAGAAGGGTAGATCGTAACTCATCAAGTCCGCACCACGCCTACGGCCGCGGACGATCGGTTATGCACGAACGATGGTTCCTTCACTGACTCGTATATATGTCTCTCCTCTTTCTCTCTCTCTCACGAGTCCATCTCCGTACAACTTGGTCACGTAGATCGACCGCACACGCCCCTGTCCTCGGGAACAGCGAGCTCTGAATTCCATCCTAGTACCTGCGAGTCGGTAGATTTTGCCTTTGCGCCCGAGAGATATCAAATTACCTCCCGGGGGTCGTTCGAATTTCTGTTCCAACCGCGCAGGTCCAAATACCACGGGAATAAATGATCCGTTCCGACAATAATTCGTTTTCGGGGCGCTACGAGGCATGCTCGGTCGGTAACCGAAAACTGTAATGAATTTTTCTCGGGGCTCTTCGATGTTGAGGACTTAACGAAAATTGTCAGTCTTTGTAGGACAGCTGACCAGATGCTGACAATTTTGTCTTTGGCGGAAAATTTTGGGAACTTTAAGAACAATTGATTACAGCATTTGTTACCGACTGAGTAGTTTTCGTCTCGAGTAAAGAGGGGAACGATCCGTTCCGACAATAATTCTTTCTCGGGCGCTGCGAGGCATGCTCGGTCGGTAACCGAAAACTGTAATAAATTTTTCTCGGGGTTCTTCGATGTTTCGAGCTTAACGAAAATTCACAGCCTTCAGTCAACAGTTGACCAGGTGCTGACAATTGTGTCTATCGTGGCAAATTTTAGGAGGCTTGAAAAAAATAAATAAAAAATAAATAAAAATAAGTTTTCCTCTCGAGCAAGGAGTACAGTAATCGGTGTTCTCGAGGCACTGCGCGGCATCTGTTCGGTCGATAACGGAAAACTGTAATGCATTTTTTTGCGAGGCTATTTGACATTTTCGGCTGAACCAAAATTATCAGCGTTTACATCCACCAGCTGTCAAGATGCTAATAATTTAGTTTTTCTTGGGACATTTTAATGTCATTGAACAAAATTAATTACACTTTTTGTTACCGATTGCGGAGGTTTAACATACGGACGATCGCGTCGTGGGGGAATTGATCTTAATTACTCTCAATAAATGCTTTTGATACAAAGCTATTCTTTGCGCATATAAGGTTCGAGGACTATATTCGCGAACGGAAGTGTTCCTAATTCATCTTAGAAATACGACGACAAACGCACGGATATGGATGTGTACTGTAGTGGTGGCCGAAGAGCCTTCGCAGAGTGGACGTATAGATGAACCGGAAACGTGGCTAATGAGAGAACAGAAAGGGTGGACGGTGAATCGTAGATGAAAATGAATTGAATGAATGGATGGTACGAGAGTGCATGGAGTGGCTTGGTTAGCAAAGCGATCATCGTGAGTGCAAGCGGGAAGTGAGCAACTTTGGCATCGGCGAACCCTTCTCCTCGTCACATCTCGTGTGTCGCGTAGGCCGTACGCTGAGCACATAGATTGAGCAAATTTTCAGCTTGTCGCCTGGGCATTGAAGAGATTTTTTAATTAAACCCTTTGAAGCATGAGTTTCCGAACCTTGGATTCTTTTGAAGATTAAAGAATTTGAAAAAACGGTGGGACATTTTTTATTATTCTCAATTAGACGCATCAGTGCTCTTGAGATATCACAAAAATTTCGTAGCGTTTCATCGAGCTCTTTGAAAGATATGGTGCTGTAACGAAAGCATGGGAAATGAAACTTTCGCGAATCGTTTTTTTTTATTCATCAAAATAAAAAAAAAAAAACCGGAAAGAAAAATTGCAAAATTTCTCGAGCACACGCATCAGGGCTCTCGAGGTATCATAAAAATTTGGGTAATGTTTTATCGAGGCCTTGGAAATATATGATGCATTAACGAGCTAGTAGAAAACTGGACCTTTGCAGAACGTTTTTTTTATTCTTCGAAATAAACAAAAAGTCTAGAAAAATATTTGAAAAAATTCTCAATTAGATTCATCACTGCTCCCGAGGTATCATAAAATTTTAGTAATGTGTCATCGAGTAGTTCGGAAGATATGATGTTTCAAGAAGATCGTGGAAAACAAAATCCACGCGACATTTTTTTTTTAATTCCTCAAAATAAAAAAAAGACTAGAAAAATATTTGAAAAAATTTTCAATTAAACGCATCAGTGCTCCCGAGATGTGATAAAATTTCCGTAATGTTTCATCTAGCCCTTCGAAAGATATGGCACTTTAACGAGATCGTAAAGAACGAGTCCTCCGAGAATCTCGGTCTATGAAGTACGAATTAATAATTTTTACGATTTCCTCGAGCAATTATCTCGGAGGCTGAGCTGTGAATTCTCTGAATAAAAATTCCGGGCTCATCTGCATAAGAATACATTCGTGAGATATGCATTTCGAGTCTGGACAATGAGTCCGATGCGCTTCGCCTGTCTGCACGAGCGGTCGCGGCGCAGACCACGCACAAGCAACGCGCGTGTGGGTGATGACTAATAGATTTCGAGACTCGGGCCATCCATCTCGAAGTCCTCGATCATTCGATAGATAACACGAGCGCAGCTTTATAAATGCTTGTTGTACCTCTGTATACACTTCTCTCATCCCCATCTCTCGCTTCGCGTTCACCTAGCAAAAAATATAAAACAACACAAACAAAAAATTACAATGCGTTCAATAAACAGTCGCGAATTTTATTGTCTTTCTACAATTTTCTACACGATCAGAAAACCCCGTTGGGAACAATAAATCGTGCAGAATTTTTATCCAATTTTTTGTTGTCACCGAAAAATTAAAACATTTTTTTTTTTACCGAAAGAAACACTTCTTCTTTCTTTTACAATTAAAAAAAATGTTGACTTTTCTGGACATGTCGCAGTCATGTATAAAAATCTTTCTGATGGCGCAAGATTCGTGATCAGCGCAAGCGGTACGAAAAACGTCGATCGATCGAATTTCGTAAGTCGATTTAATCGCACGATCCGATAGTAAGGAATGCCTTGTGTCTCGATCGACCTACATGATCCTCTCGGATACACCGGAGAGTGATCGCCGGTGATCCACGGATTCTCTCTATCTCGCGAGCGCGATCTCTCGCCGCCGAGATAAATCCTCTCGATACTAAACGATCTCGCCCCAACCGATCCGAAGTAATTCAATTTCCTCGACGGTCATTAATTATCACAAATTAATTGAAACTCTCCTCGTGACCGGTATCTCTTTCTCCGCGTCATTACTTAATTGTCCGCGGGCATCGATTGTAATTCGACCGTGGGAATTTAGTACTTTCCTTTTACCCCCGGTGAAATAGCCTATGGTAATACAATATTTTCACGAACCGAAGAATATTAAGCTTCGGGTGGAATATTATTGCATCAAAGTTACGATGACAGTCCGGACTTATAGATGTATATATATATGGGGCATTCCACGTCAAGTCGAACGGCCCAAAACCCTCTCGCTCCTTAGATCAAGTTGAAAGTTCGTGATGTTTTAATATTATATAGTGCGGAGTAACTGGCATTTTTTCCGATTTTTATCAGCTGCCGTCTTTTTAGAAACTTTATGTCGTACAAAAAAATGTCGTCTACATAAAAGATTCTATTTTTTTATGAACAATCTTCGTACATTTTCCCAAGATTTTCCAAGTACGAGGAACTACAAAACACTAGAAAATTTTTATTTTTGAAGGTTAAGCAAACATGTATCCGTGCATTTTGCAAATAATTTCACAGAATATTGTTTTATTAGTGTGTACAACATGTGTAAATTTCATAATAGGTTGGGAGATTGCGTCCAATTTCCACATGCGCCTAACGATTTTTTAATACGATATATGTTCTGTACAAAAAAATGGTTAGGCACCTGCAAAATTTCAACGCAATCCCATCCCATTTTGATAATTACTCATGTCGTTTCGTAGCCCGAGTTACAAGGCTTATACCCTCATGAGCAAGCGCCATATGAGACCCTTATTTTTTGGTCTTTTTATTGTTTGTCTATCATGTAACTTATACTCGTCTTTTTAAGTTCAAATAAATAAACATTATTTTAAAAAAAACATGTCGTTTCACACAAATAAAACAACATTCTGTGACATTTTAAGCAAAATGCACGGTCCTCTTGCTGAAAAAATATAAAAAATAAGAATTTTCTATTTTTTAAAAGTTTCTCGTGCCTCAAAAAGTAATAAGAAATTTACGAAGATAGTTCACCAAAAATAGCATTATTTTTGTATAAGACATTTTGTACGGCCAAAAGTTTCCGCGATATAACAATTTTAAATAATAACTCGCCTATCTGCTAACGTGAAAACGAGAGCCGATAAAAATCTGAACAAAATTCCAGATACTCACACTATATAATTCTACAACATCACGAACTATCAGCTTGATCTAAGAAGGTCAATACTTTAGGTCGTACGGCTTGACGTGGAATGCCCTATGTATATAAGTCTGGCATAAGCTCGATATGTATAGATTATATATAGATATACATATATATATCTATATCGAGGATGTCTCGTCGATTTTCCAAGAGCGAGCCCGGCCTGGCGCCACTCGGGTCCAATTAGCCGTGGCGATTAAAGAATTAACCGAACGAAGCAGCCTCTCACGGGATCGGACCACTCGCGAGGCTCACCGAAGAGATCCTCGAACAGGAGACATTCGAATCGTCGCACGGTCGATAACCACCGTCCCGCGCCAGCCTTCCCTCTTTGACTCGCCACGGAAACCAAATAATAAAATAAATACGCACTATTTTCCTTTATATAGGAAGTTTCTCTGGTCGCACTCACTCGGCCGGGACTGCCGGCGAAGGCACGTTCGTAAAGTACCACCTTTACGGTTCCTCGAGATCGTAACATCATAGACATCTCCATAATACGGCACTGATAATCGGCTATGAGAACTGCCGGGGCTGCACATCGCGATATTTTTACATACATATGTATACGTTTTTATACAAGGAACGAGCGGGGTAAAACGGACAATTTTTACAAATTTTATAACGGGACGTGAAAAAAAGGCCTCGGGTTAAGTGTGGAGAAAAGTGGTCCGTTTTGCCCCGATGTTCCATTTCGCCCCGTTCTCGGTTGCATGCGCCGCGGATGGTGCGTGGTCTCGCATTCTCGATCCAAATTCGAAGCCGGGAACACGAAATTCCCTTACAAGGCTTTTACTCGACGATCGCCGGGTTTCGTTAATAATTTACAAAATTATTAAGTCAGCGATGATAATTCGATAAATATGCCCGACGTCGTATGAAATTTCTCGAAACGTAATTTCAAACCTACCCCTGTGGGTTTTTGAATCGGCTCTCCCGCGACGCTTGCGTATATCAGCTGTTTTATTGTTATTATTATTATTACGGTAGAGGGGAAAAATATTTGCGCAACTATAATGGTGCAATATCGGTCGGCGAGCTTAGAGACGAGTCGGAGAATTATGCCGGACCGGTCGGTAGTCGTTGGCACCGAGCTAGCGGCTTCGTCGTTTAAACGGCGAGGAGATATTTACCTACCGATAATAAATAACTTTTCGATGGAAATATTTTGTCACCTTTATTGCTCGGTGCTTTTTCTTCGATCGTAAATTCGGTGGCTGTGGAGGAAAAGAGTCTTTCTCGCTCCTTCTGGCTGACTCGGCTCGTTGGACGGAGCGCTGACGGACGCGGGTACCGGCCGGAATGTACCTACCGATCGTGCTACCATCGGACTCTGGGTACCGAGAGGTCATTCTCACTCCCGACTCTGTACGTACGTACCGAACGATGACATTACTTCGGTCAGTGTCTTCCGAGATTTACACGGGGCTTTTCACTCCGGCCTGAGGCCCTTAGGATTCGGAGTGACTTTCGATTTCGGAGAGACACCGGAGTCATAAAATCGCTCGGATCTCGAGGACCAAAAGCATTCCCGACACAGATGCTGAGAAACGGACCGAAAAATTATTTATTCGACGAGTGTTCCACAAACAAATATTTATTCAATTTGAATAGATATTTATTTAACTTAAATATATATTAATCCAAATTGATATATATATTTAATTGAAATAAATGTTTTATCGAGTAAAATCAATTATTATTTGCGAAGCATCGATTAAATAAAAAATTCTGGGTGAATACGAAACCGAAGTGCTGATGAAAAATATTTTTCTCTGAATTTTATTTTTTAATTAGTCGTAGTAAAATAAATTGATTGCCAATGTTATATAAAGTCATTCACCGTATACTAGTATTGTACACTGAGAAAAAAAATTGGTTGGATTAACCAAAAGTTGCGGTGACATACGTTCAAAGCTGTTATTCGTTTAGTACAAATAAAGCATTGTTTTGTATGTCACCGCGCATTTACTTAATTCTAACAATTATTTTTCTCAGTGTACCTAGTGATAATTATACGCATTGATAAAGGACCATCGATATGAGTCCTTCAGCTCCATTTTCCAATTATTTTTTTAATTTCATCGTACTGAAATTCTTGTCGCACGCCATAAAAAATAGCGGTGGCGGAGCAAAAAAAAGTTTCTATATCTGTCAAAAATTTCCCGTCACGAAAATGATCGCTATTTTTGTTCCCGTCCGTCTTAAAATTCACACGTCTTATAATCTGCATGCTGATTATACAATTATTTTTTTTTACGAACCGTATCTTCAGCTAAAAAAAATACTTATTTGGACGAGAAATGTTTCTGGGATGTTAAAACTTTTTTTTATCATGTACAATGTCGGGGAAAGGGTTTCATTGAGCTCGGGAAGGGTCCAGTTGCGAACCTTCTCATCTCGATGTCGAGTGGGAGTGGCGTGGGTGTGTCTAACATAACCGCTCACACGATCTCTCTCTCTATCTCTCCGGTACAGCAAACTTACCTCTCGGGATATCCTGTACACGATGTACGAACTCCTGCTTACATGGGAAAGGAGAGGGAAAGAATTCTCAGATCGCATGTACGGACGAACGAAGAGTCAGCCATTGGATCTCGCTGCTCGCATCTCGTCTCGTACCGAGCTCGAGCATGTGCCAATAAATTATTACGGTAGTTCTTACGCGGGATACATATATATATACATATATATATAAAAAAGAATAGTCGAAGTAACATTGAGAAAATATTGGATCCATTTTTGTCCGCCAGTAGAAGGCAACCGGGGAAACTCACGGAAGGGGCAATAAAAGCGACCCGCTCGATCCTTTTCGGCTTCTTGTGTTTTTTTCCCCCTCGTCCGAAAGTCCCCACAAATGTTTCAGCACGTTGTTTCACTGCCGCAGTGCTTTCGAGGAAAACGAGAGAGCGAAAAAGTTATAGTTGCGACACACAAACTTTTTCCCTCCATATTTTCTTAGCGGAACTGCCATAGCCCACAATAGTGAAGGAAAAGCGGAGTTTCGGCTGGTTCTTGCGATATTTAAGGACCTCCATATATAACGTCAAAGCGCAGCGGCTCGTACTGCGAGGGTGGTCGGGATACGAGTATAGGGGAGAGTGGGGGTAAAACGGAAGCGCGGGGCAAAATGGACCCGCGTGCCGTATTTTTTTTACATCCAGCGAAGAATGCATTGAAATGGTCCATGTTTCCCCACTCTTCCCCCATTATGACCAGTTCAGTCGTTGGATAGGCAAAGAATCTTTTTCATTGTATCCTCGTTTCCGCCCATGTGCGCAGCACACGCGACTCCGCTCGGGCGGGGGGGGGGGGGGGGGGGTGTACGGAAAAACAATTTTGGTCCACGAGAAACGTAAACACAAAGGCGTCAATTTCGAAGCGTAACGACACGAGCTGTTTCTCCGAGTAGCAAACGCCCTCAATGAAAGCTTTAGAGAATTGACTCTCGAGGATGAAAAAATAAAATAAAAAAATAAAGAAAATAAAAATAATAATGTAAAGGGATATAATACTTGAAAAAAATGTCGAGGGTGTAAAACGATGACTTTATCGCGAAAATTACAAGAATTTTATTAGTATCATAATACTCGACGCTTATCCCATCAACGCTTTTAGAGTCGTCGATAAATAATTCTTACAAAACGTACGAATAATATACTTGAGGGAATAGTCGCAGCTGTGAGAATTCCCGCGGTGAATTTAATTTCCGGTCAGGATAGTCGACGGACCGAGAAATAGGGAAGAGGAGAGAGAATTAAATAAAAAAGGGAATAACCATCATTATACCGCGGGTTGTCCACACCCGTTCGCGTTTTCAAGGATATAACTATTCTACTTTTTGTATCCAGAGACTGTTGTAAAATATCCCGATTGGCGTGATGTCAATTATTTAACCCTTTGCGAGTCAAGCCTTTTATCGTTAAAAAAGGAAAATTCTCAACTGCTCTCGATACTTATCTGCACAACATATTTCGAAATATATCAATTAAAAAATGCATCACTCAGTAGAATAAAAAGAAAGGATATGTCGAATTTGTGTTCGACGAACTTTCATCACGATGCATTTTATTATTAAACATTTTTCAAAATTGTTTTCAGTTAAAAATAATGTCGATATTTTCAAAAATATTCGTTTTACGAAAGTAGCAAAATGGTAAATTCTGACATTGAAGAGTGTAGCGTGTTAGAAAGAAGTTTGCAAATGGACCGTCCGAATGTCCGAATGTCGAATAAGAGGAACATCGGTGTCGAATTTCAGACACTACGCTACCGAGTACCTCATTTCCTTCTCCTCTTCGTCGTCCTACTCGTCCACTTCTTATTTTTCGAGAGTGACGAGAGAATAACCAAAGCGATTAGACAAAAGTCGAAATTCTGTTCGAAGAACTTCCATCGAGATGCATTTTACTATTGGCCAAATTTTTCAATTTTTAAATTAATTAATTCAAGTAATTTTTAACCGATTAAGTCGATCATTTGAACCAACTATTGATTCTCCAAAATGGCAACATGGTAGATTGGGACATTGAAGAGAGCCCTCATCTTCGTATTCTTATTTTTAAAAAGTGACAAGGTAATAACCGGAGCAAGTGATACACGAAAGTCGAAAGTATGTTCGAAGAACTTTCATCGCTATACCTTTTACTATTCGTCAAATTCTATAAAAATATTTTTCAAATAAAAATAATGTAGATATTAAAAAAAAAATAACCGTTTCACAAAAGTGTACTTGGCGTGTTTCACCAGAGCGTAGCTTGTTACAAAGAAATTTGCAAATGTCTCCATCCTCCTGGCCGAATGTCGAGTAAGAGAAACCTTGGTACCGGATGTCAGACACTTGTCAACCCGGTACTTCAGTTCCTCTTCCTCTCCGTCTTCCTCCTCGTCTCTTCTCATTTTTCGAGAGCGACGAGAGAATAACCGAAGCGACTGTATACACGAAAGTCGAAATTATGTTCGAAGAACTTTCATCAAGATGTACTTGTATTATTAAAAGATATAATTCTTTAAATTTTTCAAATGTGGCAACACGGTAGATTGGACATTGAAGAGTATAACTTGTTAGAAAGAAATTTGCAAATGTCCCCGTCCTCCTGGCCAAATGTCGAGTAAGAGAAACCTTGGTACCCGATGTCAGACACTGGGCTACCTGAGTAGAAATTTTCGAGCGTTACATCGGGCCCTGATGGGGTCCTGATAAGGCCTTATCAGGCCCTTGTCAGGCCTTATTAAGCCCCTATCAGGGCCCGATGTAACGCTCGAAAATTTCTACTCGGGTACCCGGTACCTCAGTTCCTTTTCGACCTTCATTTGTCGAGAGTGACGAGAGAATAACCGAAGCGACTGTATACACGAGAGTCGAAATTATGTTCTAAGAACTTTTATCAAAATGCACTTCTACGATTACAAGATACAATTCGTCAAATTTTTCCAAAATTTTGGTGAATCAAAAAATAAAGTAGATCATAAAAAAAAAACTTGTTCCTCCAATGTGGCAGCACGGTAGATTGGACATTGAAGAGTGTAACTTGTTAGAATGAAGTTTGAAAATGTCCCCGTCCTCCTGGCCGAATGTCGAGTAAGAGAAACCTTGGTACCCGATGTCAGACACTAGGCTACCCGGTACCTCAGTTCCTCTTCCTCCGCGTCGTCCTCCTCCTCGTCTCTTCTTATATTTCGAGAGTGACGAGAGAATAACCGAAGCAATGCAGGAGAAGTGAATTGAAGACCGTGTCGAAAGTAGCGTGACGAATTTCTGTCGACCCGAACGAATCCGTCGAGAATATTGCTGGGGGGTCGGTCCGCTTCTCAGCGTCGAAGCCGTCGAAGGCTTCGGCTCCGGCAACGACCATGAGTAATAGAATATAACCAGCGAGGCTCCTCTTCGTCCGCTGTAATATGTCCTTCGGATGTTCCTTGCGAGTCGTTCTCCTCCGTCCGATTCTTTTCTCCGGTCCTTGGACCGCAGATGGGCGCGTATCGTTTCTCCGTGAAAATTCGAAAGTGCGCAACGGTTTGCTGCGCAGTCGTCGTATTTTGCTCTCGCATTCGGTCTTTCGGGCTGCAAGGCGTGCGCGCGCGAGCGACGGACAATGAGACCGCGGGAAGTCGACTCGGCGAGACCAGGAAAATCATATTGAATATAAGCAACCTGGAAGGAGAGTGAATAATAACGAAAACGTCGACCTACGCACAGTTGGAAGTACCGCAGAGTGCGCGCGCGCGTGCGCAGTGGGTTTTCCGCTCTAAATGGCTGTAAATGCCAAACAAATAGCGACGTGGGTTCCGGTCTTCTTCCTTCCGACTCTCCTTCCTCTCTGCGGGAGAGCGGGGCAAAACGGATCAGCTTTTACCAATTTTTACCGGGGCACAAAAAAAAACTCAATGTCTCGTCCCAAATAGGTACCGTTTTGCCCCACCCTCACCCCGCAAGCTGCAACGGACAACGGGCTCGCTCCGATGGCAAAATAAGTGGGAACGACGCCGATGCATACGGCGAGTTGAGACGTCACGTGTCCCTCGAGATGAAGGATGAGCATTTTTGGTACCGGCCGTTCGGTTTTTCGGGTTAACGCTTGTCTCCTCTTCTCGTCTCTCACTCGTCGATCCCGCAGTTTTTACTCAATGACGAGACCAAAATATTTATCCGCGATTTTCGTGCCGTGCTCTTCTCTAAATTTCACCGTCCAGCCTTCGGGCTTGATGGTGACGCAGAAGTGTTTTTTTTCTCTTGTACACAATACTCGGCAAATTTAAAACCGGCGGTCGACGAGAATTCGCGCATTACCCTCGGGAATATGCACGGGCACCTTCGGCGCGGAAATTCTCCAGAGAAATTTCGTCAATGTTCAAGCTCACGTTGAAATCGTTGCTAACGATCTGCTACTCTCGCTTTATGGCTTACTGAGAGAATGAATATACGCTGTAGCATGGGAAAACGCGGGAGTGCTGTATCCGCAGCTTGTGAATGATTCTTAACGAAGCAATCATACCGAGAGAGAAAGAAAGAGAAAGGGAAGGTGTGCGGTCTCTCATTTTTTTATTTTATTTTTTGTGCGAATTACGAGAGTTATGCGAACATGGCTCCATCTTTCTCCTTAACTCGACGTGCCTCTCACGTACGGTGAGTAACGAGTAGCCTTGTAGAGTAACGTCTGAGTTATGCAGCCCGCGTACTTTATACTCTTGTTACATGCGGGCGGATAATTAATTGCGCTTAATCAAAGCGGCGGCCTGACAAAAAGACTTATTTTGTTTGAATAGAATTATCCGAATCGGTAAAAATTATCGGCTTTTCTGAGTGGAAGGGCCGAATGGGTTCAAACTTAAATTCAAACTTAAATTCAAACTTAAATTCAAACTTAAATTCAAACTTAAATTCAAACTTAAATTCAAACTTAAATTCAAACTTAAATTC
>JAPYZC010000884.1:0-24984 GCA_030522665.1 Ichneumoninae sp. A BG-2022a
AAATTGATTTTACTTACAAATTTCATTTTAACTATTCTTTCTAATTGTATTCATCTTGCATTTTATTTCATGTTCTATGACAAATAATCCGATCGTGAATAGATTCCCAGTTATATCGATCGAGTATAAACTGCGATATTGCAAGACAAAAAAAACTGTACAATAAATACAGTTTTTCGAACTATAATAACTGTAAGGAATTCCATTATGTTATCATGTTACATGCCTAATGTATATGACAAACATATTCCTATATGTTTCAAATTGATTTTACTTACAAATTTCATTTTAACTATTCTTTCTAATTGTATTCATCTTGCATTTTATTTCATGTTCTATGACAAATAATCCGATCGGTTATATCGATCGAGTATAAACTGCGATATTGCAAGACAAAAAAAAACTGTATAATAAATACAGTTTTTCGAACTATAATAACTGTAAGGAATTCCATCATGTTATCACGTTACATGCCTAATGTATATGACAAATATATTCCTATATTTTTCAAACCGATTTACTCATAAATTAGATGTTAACTACTATTTCTAACTTCATCCATGTTTCATTTTACTTAAAGTCTGACAAATAATAACAACAATAACAACAATCTAACACCACCAGGTGTCTTCCGAAGCCTTTACATTTCCACTTTCCCCATACAAAAAAAAAAAAAAAAAAACAAAAATAAAAGTTCCTTCCTCAAAGCTTCGCAGCCGATCGTTACTTTCAATACCCCTCGACAAAATTTCTCGGCAAGATCCCCTTCGAGTTCCCTTCGGTCGCACGGCGTTACTGCCGTCTCGGACGTCCCTTCGTGACGTAGCCTCGCCGGTCGCGAGAGATGGAACATTCGACCGGAGGCCCCGTATCGCTGTACGCGAGCGCGGCTCGATTTTCTACTCGCCCGCGGCACGCGAACCGAGAGAGAGAGCCCGTGAAGGCGCGCGCGCGCCCGCGCAATGGGCCCGCGCATGGGTGCGCGCGCACACATGGAAACGCGCCCGGCCGCGCAACCGTGCAGGCACAACGCCAACGCGCCAGCGCCCGTTGCGGCCGGGTCTACGCGCTCTCACCGACACATCGAAGCCTCACCCGAGGTCGCGTTCGTTCGTTCATTCACACGCGCGGCAGAGGACTCGCGCGCGACCATTCATCCATTCATAAAATGCACTGGCGTGCCGCGCACGCGCCTCGTACATATACGCGGCGGTCGGCCGGACTCGCCGCCAACACAGAGTGCGCGTGCGCGCGCGCGCGCTCCGCACGGAGTGAGAGAGACCCGAGCGAGTCTCTCTCGAACGTCGAAGCTCCGCGAGCCGGGCCTTGCCGAGCCGGTCTCTCCGCGCGTATATACCAGTTTGACTCTCGAGAACCGGGCACTCACGGCGCCCAACCACAATGGGCCTGACCCCGGGTTTACAGTTCAGTCCAACCCATAAGACGCGGAGACTAAGTGAAGAAACGACGAGGCTACGGGCTGCGCGCGCAACCGAACGAAACATCGCTAAATTACCATGATAAATAATTGCGGCTCGGGACGAGGTCTTTCATAGCAAAGGCATGAAATATCGTCCTCCTCTGAGCTGAATAATTAAAAACGATTTTTCGCGCTCGGCAGGACGGGGAGAGGAACGTATTGTTGGGATTTCTTCGCGTGTGTACGCTTTTATGCTGTATGGTGTGTACTTTGAATGTACGCTGGCGGAGAGACACGCTTTGTTGCGGAATTGCCTTAGAAGCTTTTTTTAATCGCTTACTTCATTTTTTTTTCTTTTTTTTTTTTTTGTAGGGTCGGAGTTCTGCTCACTTTGCTGATCGTCGCTGCAGTTTTCTACTGTACTTTGGGCGATTGGGCGATTTCGAGGGTAGGAATGTTATTTCAATATTGTGCTATCTATTGCGGACGAAGCTTCCTGGGAGGAGAATCGGGATTGTACATATAGTCTCGGATTATCCGAAATATATTTAGATAGAACTTTGTGAGCGAGGAAAAGTTGTTGGGAAGCGATGGGCACATTTGCAATTTCAAATTTGCCGCCATTATGCAGTGACGGTTTTTTTTAGGTATGTTATAAGAGCAAAGAATTATTTTAAAAATTATCTAGAAAATAATACTCGTGAGCAAGCGTAAAAAAATAATTTTGTAGGAAAAGTTGTTGGGAAGCGATGGGCAAATTTGCAATTTCAAATTCGCCGCCATTATGCATTGACGGTTTTTTTACGTTTGTAATAAGAGCAAAAGATAATTTGAAGCAACGTTTGCAGTAAATTCGTATCAAGGTCCAGAAAATAATATTCGTGAGCGAACTTAAAGAAATAATTATATAGGAAAAGTTGTTGGGAAGCGATGGGCAAATTTGCAATTTCAAATTCGCCGCCATTATGCATAGATGGTTTTTTTATGTTTGTGATAAGAGCAAATGATAATTTGAAGCAATAGTCGCAGTAAATTAATATCAAGATCTAGAAAATAATATTCGTGAGCGAACGCAAAAAAATTAATATGTAGGAAAAGTTGTTGCTAAGCGATGGGCAAATTAGCAATTTCAAATTCGCCGCCATTATGTAGAGACGGTTTTTTTTAGGTATGTGATAAGAGCAAAAGATAATTTGAAGCAATAGTCCCAGTAAATTCATATCAAGATCTAGAAAATAATATTCGTGAACGATCGAGAAAAATCGTGACGAGTCCGCGAAAGGCACGCGTTTTAAGTGCATTGCTCAACCAAAAACCTTGCCGAGAGTTACATGACTGATTTTGCGCATGGTAAAGGCAAATAGTACAAAAATCAGATAAAAAAAATTTTTTTTGCACTAGTAATTTGCTCTAGTAATTTGCACTGGTAATTTGCAATAATAATTCGCACTAGTAATTTGCATTTTGTCGGAAAGATGACGAAATCGTCGGTAATACGACTCGCCGGTCACAGTTGATTGCTCTACCCTAGGTGGATGTGCAATGCAAGTTGTGCACATCACCTTAAAAGCCGCCCGTCTGGGAGCTGCTCGCACGAGCGCTTGTTTGAGTAAAGAGAAGCGATAGAGCCGCGCGAAGCTGCGGAAAATAGGTACTTGCCGCAATCAATTGCAAAATGTAATACAGCATACATACATATACATATTCGCATAGATCGGTTTAAGAACATGTTAGATGCACACACGCTTGCGTGAAGATATAGTGCAAAGTTATTTACCTACATTATGTAAGATGTTATAAGTTATAAACTTACTTTATGTAAATCGAAATAATAATAATAACACATATATGTACATGTGTTGATATAGTACGAAATATATTGCAATTTTCGATCTTTCGAAGCTTACGAAATATTTCTCAAACATAGTGATAACATATTCTGAATTTTTTTTTTTTTCGTGTTTCACAGAAATATTTCTAGCAATATTCCGTGTTTGTGCAGGTGTGCATATGCAGTTTGGATTGGTCATGCAATCTTTCACATTTCACTGAAAAGTTCAACAAAACTCTCTTGCATGTAAATTCTGAAAAACAAGATTTAGATGATGAAGCGATTTTTTTGTTAATTCGATTGAACGATAATTGATGGATTTCCATTAAGGCTAAAGGGAAACGATTCGATGAATTTAGAACAAAATTTTTTCATTTACATGTAAACTATACAAAACAAGAGTAACACAACAATTCGCCGAAACGTTGAAAAAAACTCTTTTGCATGTAAACTCTGAAAAACAAGATTTAGATGATGAAGTGATTTTTTTTGTTAATTCGATAAAACGATAATTGATGGATTTCCATTAACGCTAAAAGGAAACGATTCGATGAATTTAGAACACAATTTTTTCATTTACATGTAAACTCTAAAAACAAGATTAACACAACATCGCCCAAACATAAAAAAAAAAACGTTTCAATTGCAAGATTTATCAGCTGACAATAAAACGTGTTTAAAATATTTCTTTACCTTTCACAAATATTTGTTCGATACTAACAAAACATGTTCAACCTTCCGAACAAGCGTTATTGAAGTATTTCAAAAATATTTCCTCGCTATGTGGGTGTGCGGGCATGCGAGGAATAAATGTAGCGATTAATCGTTGTAAAAATCTAAGCAAGAGCGCAGTCGCGGCCAATTTGTAGCTACCTTGCATTTTTCCTTTCATCACGCATCGGTCAGATAAAATCGCGAATTTTTTCTTTTTTTTTTTCTGCCATGACACGCGCGTGTCCGTAACTCGGCGCTGTGACCATATATGTAAATTTGCTGGATAAATGAATGATCAAACGAAACTCTGTATCGGAAACATAGACCGGTTAATGCAGTCGTAGTTCTCCGCTAAAGACAGGGTACAACCCGATATCGTTCGGTCATTAACGCGCTCGCGCGAGCCCACGACCATTCATCCATTCATAAAATGCATTGGCGTGCCGGCCAACCTCCGCCAACACTCCGCGCGGCGATCTCCGCGCAGCTCGGCCTGCCCGGCCGAGCGGCGTTCGCGAACGGAGAAAACCCACTGCGACGCCGGAGCCCGCGAGGCTGATCAGTGTTAGTGACCGAATGCTCTCATCGATCAACAATTCTGTCGCCGGAACGGCACCGCGAGAGGCAACGGTTTGCCCAACATTTGAGGCCGTTCGCCGGACGACAATTTGCGAAAAAAAAAAAAATTATCCTATCGACGGCGATTTCAACATTATAACTTCAACGGCGCAATAAAACCATCGAGATTCGAATCGATTAGCGTTAGATTCATGAAATAATTATTGTAATTTCGATGAAAATAAAAAAATGAAATGTAAATTCGATTTTTTGTTTATCGGCGCTGGAAAAGTTTACACGAGATTCCAGTCACGTGCGGAACGACAATTAGAATGAAAAATGTCATATCTATCCCCGTTCGGGCGTCACTCGCTCGCTATTTGACCGTTATAATATCGAGCGATACGACTGTCGAGATTCGACTCGGTTAATAATCGATTCAGAAATAATTATAGTAATTTGAAAAAAAAGAAAAAAATTATAATTATTATTTTTTTTATCTATGGATTAACGCGTGGGAGGCACATCAGCTGTTTGTGGTGATATATATATGTATATGTGAGGTTACCAACGATGTAAATAAATGAAAACTTTCACTGGCCAAATCACAATATTTACACGTCAGTCTTGTCGCAAGATCGTACGACAAGAGTTTGAAGACGACAAACAAGTTTTTCATCGCGCTTAAATGATAAAATGATGGATAGGAAGTTTACCGAGACCTCAACGCGTCAGGGGCGCAACAGCTGTTTGTAGTGATATATACATATATATATATATATGTAAGGTTCGACGAACGACGTAAATAAAGTACAACCGATCCGAAACTTCTATATAAAAATGCTGAAATGTTCGTCCCATGGAACTGCCTAAAAGACGACATCGTAATAGTCTAGAGCTTTCCAAATCAAAGTGAAACCTCACTATTTATCAGACTACGTCGGTAAAAAAAATGGCTTCCTTGTTTTCTGCACGCCCATTAATATTTCAAAGGAAATTATGTTTTCATGTATCTATATAGAGTCTACGAAAACCTCATTTGCTTTGGCCAAAATATTAATAGTCGCGAAGAAAATAGGGAAACAGATTTGTTACCGATCGACTCTGCCCTTAAGGTGAAGTCAAAGTCACGTGACGGAGCTACAAGTGTGAGAGACAGAGGCATTGGTCTCAGCAGTGGAGCGAGAATGACCAACAGTGAACGTATATCGCTTCACCTTAATCTTGTCGGAAAAATGTATGACAAGAGTTTGGATAAAAGAAACTCTTTCGGGGCGCAACGACTCTTAGAATTAAAAAAATAGATGCATCGCCTTCGAGTGATAAAAAAAAGATGATCGTTAGGGAGCTTACCGAAACCTCAGCGCGGAGAAAGGAACGGCGTTTCGCGAGAATCCTTTGTTACCTCACTTCATAACGTTTTTCGGACTATTCTGCGGGTTACGTCGCCTCGTTACGACAATCGTGAGTCGTAAGAAGAGGGGTTAATAGCGGAGACGCCGAGTAGGGAGATTTTACGTTTTTCGTAATTAAAAGCTTCCTCCATTTCCTGTGTACCAAAAGTTTCGGAATTAAATGAATTTCTTCGATCTCTCGTAAAAAGTCGCAAAGGTCTCGCAGCTACTGCTTAAAAGTCGTTGTATAAATAAAAATAAAAACGAAAAAAAAAAACCGTTGCGAATTGGTCGACCGAATAATACCTCGCGCTAGCGCAGGTCTCCGCTTACCGAAAATCCGATCGTGACGTGTCTTGCATGGAAGAAACAACATAACCTCATATCGGATACGCGTTAGGTGGCGTCGACGAATTCGTCTCTCCGCACCGCGATTCGCAGTGCAACTGCGTACGTGTGGTCGTTTGGAAATACGCAACACATGGCGTATCTGTCGCGGGTCGTCGGCGAAACGCCGATTTCGATGGTGTTTCTGCTGACGCTGCTCGTCGCTTGGATGTCCGACGCCGACTGCGTAGGTTCGTAAGCGTTAAACCCATACGCCGCGTTCCGCTGTTTAGACTCGTGTAAAATGAGAATCGACGGAACGCTAAACTATAATTTGCATAGAAACAAAGTAAGGTCGTTTTGGGTTCTACTTGCGTTGTACAAAGTAATTTACGAGTGAAACGATGTAACATTGTAAAAACAGGCAATATTAGCGAGGACGAACAACCGAGCGACGTCGTGGTTATCGAGGACGTGTTCTTCGAGATCGTTCATCCTCCCGAACTCGAGTACACTTACAGGATCCGGCCGGCCCAAGATTTCGGCGCTCCTTTCGTGAGTACTTTTTTTTTTACGTAGAAGTGCGGAGACTGGCGATTTTGGCGTTTTCCGTTATTGTGACTGAACTGCGCATGCGCAGGGTTGATTTTTTTTCGTATGAATTCGTACCAAAAAACGAGAGTGCGCATGCGCGGCCGTTGTTATGGTAACGAGTGTAACAAGGTATATATAATTATAGGACACGAGCAATCGAGAGCGAGTCTGAAATCGACGATCTTTTCGTTTGCATGTAAACTTTTAAAAACAAAATTTAGATGATAAAGTAATTTTTTTTGTTAATTCGATAAAACCGTAATTGATGATTTTCAATTTGATCTAAAAAGAAATACAATCTTTTCATTTACACGTAAATTAAAAAAAAAAAACAAGATTTAGGCAATGAAGTATTTTTTTGTTACTTCGATAAAACGGCACTTGATGAATTTTCATTTGGACAAAAAAGAAACGTTTTGACGAATTTAGAAAGCGAATTGTTTGTTTACACATAAACTCTAAAAAACAAGCTGCAAACTAAAATATATATACATATTTGTTAATTCGATAAAACGGTATTTGATGAATTTTCATTTGGTCTAAAAAGAAGCGATTTGACGAATTTAGAATGCGAGTTTTTCGGAACGTGGAATCGCTCTCGTTCCGGTCGAGCCGCCGACGGGTTGCCGACGGCCGGACAACGCCGACGAGCTGGAGGGAAGAGTCGCTCTCGTCTGGCGAGGAGATTGCAGCTTCTTCCGTAAGACCGCGATCGCCGAGGACGCCGGCGCGAAGGCGATAATCGTGGCCGATTATCACAAAAAATCTATCGACGAGGAGAGAGAGTCTCCGCTTTGGATGGATCATTACTACATAGACATGGCCAGCGACAACGATCTCTCGAAAACGCGCACGCTAAACATACCGGCGGGCTTCTTGGTCGGGAAAAACGGTCGCATGATCAAGGAAACGCTCAGGCGATTGGATCTTCGATTTGCGCTCATCAACATTCCGGTGAATTTCACTTTTGCATCTCTCGCAGATTTCCACCAACCGCCTTGGGTCGTTTTGTAAAAAAGAAAAAAAATTTTCTCCGAAACTCGCACTTTCCATTTCTCGGCAATGAAACATTAATTAAAAAAAAAATGCTGAGAAATATCTCGTTTCGATACTTTGTCGATTGTACTCCGCGATGTTATTGATTGATGTTCGATTCGCGCTGGAACATTCCGGTGAATTTCACGTTTGCATCCCTCGCAGATTTCCACCAAACGTGTTGGGTATTTTGTAAAAAAAAAAAAAAAACTTGTCTCGAAAACTCGCACTTTTATGCAAAGATACCTCCAAATTTTTATTAAATAAAATAAAAATGAGATTACGTCTCTTATCCACTCTTAACCAATACTTCGCGAGATTGCTGATAGAAAGATCAAATAAAGAAAATAAAAAATGAGAAATATCTCATGTTGATATTTTATCGATTTTATTCCGCAATGTAATAACATTAAACATTAAACATTTTTCACGATTAATTAATAAATTAATCGTGAAAAATTACCTCGTTTGCACGTTTCCCTCCCGACTTCGTAATCGCGAAATTACGCTCTAAGTCCGGTCGTGAATTTCGATTGCGAAACGGCACAAATAACTTCGTCGAAATAGAGCGAAGAAGCGACGAACTTACGGGGAGTTTCGAGTGTCTCGCAAGCGACCGAAAGAAGCGTTTCAAAATTTGTAAATACTGTAATAATTATAAAACGAAACGAATTAAAAAGTGAGATATAAATTATGTTTTTTCATTAAATTTTTGTTTATTCCTTTTTTTAATTCCGAATATACCCGTAAGCTGATTGGTGTTCACCTGGCTCGTTCGAGACGCCGGGAGGGACTTGGTCCGTGCGTGCATTCCGTGTTCCGTCACGCAACAGGCTGCATTGTTTCGTAGCCCCGAGGCTGGGAGGGTAAATTTAGGATTCGCGCGAGGCGGCATTCGAGCCAACTGGTGTAAGGTCGCCGTTACCCAGATAACGGCAGAGTTTCTTTTTCGAGCCAGCGCAGAGCTTGCTCGTTTTCCTGGCCTTGCAGCAGAGGTCGTAGAACCTCCAAGCATTTCGCGTGATACGAATTCAGGTACTTGATCTGTAACAAACAAACATTCAATCATTTTTTTTTCGTCGAATTTGTGCAATAATTTTAATGTGTGTTTAATTTTAATAATAATGGTAGACGGGAAAAATACCCCCTCGAAAAATACCCCTTAGAAAAAATACTGGAAAAATACCTCTAAAAGAATACCCCCGGAAAAAATATCCCCCTGGAAAAAATATCCCTCTGGAAGAAATAAACCCTGGAAAAAATACTTCCGGAAAAATGCCCCGAACAAAAACTCCGTATTTGTGTGGGGGGTATTTTTTCCGAGTCTCGCCGTTCCGGCGCTGGACCATTGACATTAAAAGGGCTCTCTTACTTCAACGTCGGTGAGCAAAGACCGATCCAGAAGACTCGTCTGAATGGGAACGAGAGTGACGGTTTCGAATGTAAGAAATTTGATGTCTCTTCGGCTGTACTTGGTCTCGGTGTCGACGACGCATTCTATGTTCTCCAATCGTACGCCGAAACTTCCGTCCTCGTAGTAACCGGGCTCTGGATAAAGAAACATACATTTAAAAAAATGTCGAGCTTCGATGGACAAGTCTTGAATTATTACCGTTCGAGAGAAACATATTCGGTTCTAGGCCAGGATCGTCCGGGTACGGTCTCCAGGAGATTCCAATGGGGTCCTCGTGCACGTTCAGATACGCACCGACTCCATGCCCAGTCCCGTGAAGATACTCCAATCTGCATCGAACATTAAAAAACAAAAAAATTATTAACATTTCATAATTCTTTAAAAATATATTACGAAGCTACTATGTTTACACGTGGTCTATTTTGATTCATATTTGTATTGTTGTCTGAACTGTAAAAACTGTAAATGTTAAAAGGCTCGTTCCGTAAATAAATAAATATTATTACAATTTATAATTATTAATATTTATGGATTTGACAAATCAATAATTTACAACCTTTTTTTCCTCGACCACGATCGAGAAAATGGACTGCGTGCTGGCGACAGTCGACTGTGTATACAATTTCCTGCGTCCAACTTACCCCACGTCCCACAAGCTTTTTCGAGCCAGTGTGTCCAGGTAGTTGCCCTTGATATGCGCGCGGAAAGTCGCACTGGACATTGCGCACATGCCTTTGAACACGCGGGTGAAGCATTCGCGCTCGAAGTCCGTTGGCTCGCCGAAATGCAATGTCCTCGTGACGTCGGTCGTACCATCGAAGAACTGCGCTCCCGAGTCGCAGAGATAAAGCTCATGGTCGGTGATTGGTATGTCCGTTTCCGGCGTTGGCTCGTAGTGAATTATCGCACCGTGAGCTCCGACCGACGAGATCGTCGAGAAACTCAGTCCGACGTAGTTTTCCTGTTCCCTAAAATAAAATAAAATAAAGTAAAATACATAAAAACCCCATCAGCGTGAAGAGTTTCTACAAAGTGAAACTCAAGCTTGCATCGCACATATATTCCCCACTAAAAGTTTAATTCAGAAAGAATTAACAAATTATTTTTAAAAAATGAGAAAACCTTTTATTTTCGCATTTTAAATGAATTCCTTCTTTTTTAGAATTCATAAAAAAAATTTCTGAACTTTCTTACATTAAAATTTGTTTGTTTCAGAAAAATTCTAGGTATTCGCTCCGAAAGTTCGATAATTATGGCCTTAAAAAAATGTCCATAAACGGAAAATGGAAAAACATGAGAGAATTCTGAATAAATTGATGCGGCTTCTAGAAAATCAATGAATTCATTTGAAAAGAGAAAAACAACAGGTTTCCTGATAATTTGTTGCATCATTTTCTTTTTAGCAATTTGCTAATAACTGTTTAACATTATTATTGTGCAAAATCAATGTTCCTGGCACCTTTTAATACAGTCGATTTTTTCAGATTTTTACCCAATCAGAAAATGTTCAAATGCTCACAGTCTCACGTTTGGCTGATGAAGCATCCTTAATGAAAAATTACAAAGAACAATCGTACTAACTCTCTGAACTTTTCCAGTCTCTCCGCGCCCGAAATTTCCGTGACTTTTTCCTTGCGATTCCTGATCATGTCCTCGAGCCAAGCGAAATATTTAACGAGAGCAACAGCGTCGCGTATGTGAGCGGCTTTCATGCCCTCCGTCTCCACAGGATTTTTCACAGCCTTCATGGTCTTCAACGGCGTTATAGCCGCGTGTTTCTGTGCCTGACCGCAGTCCGCGTGCAGCCCGTAGCTCGAATGATTGCTTATCCATATAGTAACGTTCTCCGCATTCTGCGAAATTTTTTTGAGAAAACACCTGAGTTCCTCGTACGGATGATAGACGACCTCGACGCCCTCCTCCTCGAGCTGTTTCTCCGCGGCCTCCTCGAGCCTCGACTTATCGACGAAAAAATGTACATCCTCCATCGTCAATATGACGTAAGCGAAGAACACGGGATTGTACGGAATGTCTGAGCCTCGCAGGTTCAACAGATAAGCGACCTCGTCGAGGGCCGCGACGACGAGGACGTTGACGCGATTCTTCTTCATCTGCTGCCTGCAGACCGCGATCTTCTCGCTCGCCCTCCGTCCGGAGTAGCGCAACGGGTGAGCGACGATTTTGTTCAGCGTCAGAGTCGGGCGCTCTTCCGCCCAGACCTGATCGATGAGATTTTCGTCCAGCGGCATGAGGCAGTGTCCGGCTGTGGTCAAGGCCAGGTGAAGACGAGCCCAGACCGTGTAGCTCAGCAAATTGGGATCTGCTCCTACGGTCGAGTTAGGCGGGAGGACCGATATGAGCCACTCCGTGGTTGTCGGAGTGTTCGCACCACCCTCGATCATCAGACTCCAGGCCTCCGGCGGATCGAGCTCCTGCGTGGCTTGCACAAAGTATCGACCGTCTGTGAACATCGCTGCCTCCTTCGTCGTGATCACCGCCGTTCCGAGCGAACCCTTGAAACCAGATATGAAGCTCCGTCGCTCGTATCGCGAAACCGTGTACTCCGACTGGTGGGCATCCTCGGAATTGACTATCAGGGCCTGGATTCCCTTTCCCTTTATGCCGCCGACCTGAACGAGCTCCATCAGCTCTCGGAGCTTCGACAACTTTGCGGCGCCGGTTCTGAGAGCCATCGTGACGGGTCTGTAACAAGCGGACTGGATATAAATAGAGGGAAGGCTCGTTGCGGCTCATAATTTACAATTTATCAAAAAAAAGAAAAAAATGTTAACATTTTTTTTATTTATCGAGGTAAGAAATCCAAATCTCTGACACCATCGACGGAAACTGATGAAAAGGTGTTTCAATTAAAATCCAGGGAAGAAAACGCTATGCGACAGGGTAAAAATGCATGGAACATGTTAGCGGTAGATGCAATTGAAGCAGAGTTGACGAATATTTCCAAAAATAAAAGCGACTTAAAATATCTTTATTGCACTCGGTGCGTAAAGTGCAGTTTTACGCACGCTTCACGTGCTTAAAACTCCTCTTTTGCACCTTGTGAAATAAAATTTCGTACGATACTCGTGCGATAAACGTTTTCTTAACTCGTGCGATAAACGTTTTCTTAACTCGTGCGAAAAATGTTTTCTTAACTCGTGTGATTGCAACACTCGCCTTCGGCTCGTGCTGCAAACACACACTCGTCAGAAAAAGTTTTGTCGCACTAGTATCGTAACATACTATTACGTTAACTGCAAAATATAGGAGTGGATGTAAAAGTGAAAACTTATTTACTGTATTAAAATAATAATAATAATACTATTTACAAGATATAGTCTTAAGTCATAGCGCTAGTGTTATGTTTATGTCTTCACCTATAACGACACTGTATATGTTACTCAATCTTATGTCTTTTTTCATCAGTATCGTTTCTGTTTGCCGGATGGGCAAATCGTGCAACGTATGTGCACATTAGTTAATATCATTGTAAAAAAGGTTTGTACCGTATATTTCAAAAACAAATAAATAAGATTAATAATCTACTAGACAACAGTTTGCCGTTTGTTTTCTGCTTAGAATAACTGTTTTCTTAAAGCGCAATACGTGAAACATTGATTTTCTTGTTTATTCGAAAACATCAAAGATTTATCATGTTGTTATAATGTAAAATGGATTAATTTCCCGTCTACCAATGAATAAATAAATAATCTGGGACAGGATAAACCGGCCAATGAATGGACAGCATCAGCGAATGGACACTTTCCATAAGAACACGTGCATAAAAAACGACTATTCATTGGCCTTTTTCGTCTGCTTGACTGTCCATTCACTGCCCGATTTACCCTACGCTGTACAGAATACAATATCTATATTTTATGTCTGTATTTCATTTATGTCTCTTTACATCTGTATTTTATTGTAAGAGGGCGTGACTCATAAAATAAATAAATAAATAAACAAATAAATTTTTACTTCACCAATCGACGCGAAGCTAAAAAAAAAAACGGGTATGAAAAATTTTTGCATAAGAAATATAAACAGCGATATTTCTCGGAGACGAAAATATTGTAAACAATGTTTGTATACATAATTTTAGCGAGAGTCTAGGAATTCGTCTTATTACCTTGAGTTTCGAGTTTCCATTTAAAAAATTTTTTTTGGAAGAAAATCGTAATCTGGCTCTCACCTCGATTATCTTATCGCCTCCGAGCGGAAAATCACCTCGAGTGTTATTCTTCGATACGTCACGGATGGAAGGAATGTGTGCGGAGTAGCGTGTTTCGTATCGAGGTCGCTATCCGTCGGAGTCTGCGGACCTACAAAACTAAACTGACTGTCGACGATGATGCCTGACATTCAGGAGGTGTATCACTGTCGGCGAACGCCCGATAGATCTGCTCGAGAGAATCAAGGTGACGGAAGCCTCGCCTCGACTGACGACAGACGATCGACTGACGGACCGACGACGTTGAATTATTTTTGCAACTGCCAAACGTCCGTCATTCTAAGAATACACGGTTCGACGATGTACTGTAAACATGTGTATATGTATATATAGGAGTACGGTAACGAAACGCCCTATCACGGGGGTGAGTTCGGAAGTTGGCCGCTAGGTGGCCAAGGGCAGAAGCGTTTCTCGCAAGGTAAAAACGTTTTGATGCGTATAATAGGGGGCTATATATATAATTGGAGCTTTTTTTAGTGAAGTCGTTAAACATTCCGTGATTCGATAAAATTACTGGTACTTCATGCTCAAGAGAAAAGTAATTACAAAATTGAAAGCCTAACTTTCTTACAGACTAATCGTTATTACTCACCTAGTTCAAATTCCCGTACGAAGAACGAACGCGATTAAGAGCGTGTGTAATACCGCGGTCGGTAAGAAAAACTTTAATTAACTTTTCTGACGGATTTTGACCGTACATACAAAAATCCGTGAGAATAGTTGATTACCATAGAAATTGTTACATTGTTGTTCTAGGTGTGCGTGTTCGAATTTCCGTACGGAAAAGAATGGAAACAATTAAACGAAAATCGATTTCTTAGTCGATCACAACTATTTATATTTTCATGATATATTCTATGTACAAATCGTCTCGTCCGGGTGCTGAAATGTCGTGTAGTGACTCCCCGCTGCATTCGTGCGAAGATGGCATATAATTTATAATGCGCTCGTGTTTATTCGGGCACTTGGATAGTCTGCTCCGAAAGATATATATCGCCCATATTAGCACGAAATATTTTGAAATCATTTTGGAAGTATAATCAATCTTTCAAATCTTACGAAATATTTCTAAAAGATATCAAAATGATATTTTGAAACATTCTATCAAAATATTTCAGAAACATACTTAATCTTTAGACACATCAGAAGTATTTCCGAAACATAGTGATAAAATATTTTTAAATATTTTTAATTCCATGTTTTAACGAAATGTCTCTACGAATGTTCCGTGTATATGCAATCTGGATTTGTGAAGCAATCATTCACATTTCGCTGAGATGTTTTGTAGACATTTCTGAAACATTTCAATGTAAGATTTTATGAGCGGACAAAAAAATATTTTCAAAAATGTTGTTAAAACATTTTATAAATATATTTTTTAAATCGATAAAATATTTTCAAATATTTCGAAGAAATATTACTGTAAACCTTTTAAAGATATTCCCTTGCTATGTGGGCATCGCGAACCGTTCGGTGATGTAATTCGGATAGCTATTAGCTGAGCAAGTCTATTATGTCTTGGGTGGACAAGTTTGTTTTCGTCTGGTCCTGCGGGGGACTTTGAGGAGAAAGCAGCAAGGACATGGGCGGAACGTTCGATCCTGGACTCAAAACGCCGCCGTGATTTTGGTTCATCGGGTAAGACTGAGACTGGTTCCAATTCGATGTCATATACTGCGAGCCCCAATTCATCGTGGTATTCGTACCGTTCGCCGACCAATTGATTCTCGGAATCTGTGCAGCTGGCGTTTTATGCGGGGCGTTCGCAGTCTCCGCTCCTCTCCATTGGTTCTGATTGAAATTTCCACTCTGCCACGTGGGCGACGTGATTCCCGAATAATTCGGCTGCGAGTTCATCGGCTTCGTACCCGACAAGTTTAACTGATTCAAGTTACTCTGCAACAGCGTGCTCGTGAGATCTTTCGGCTCCTGTCTCAACGGTCTCGTCGCTGTTTTCGGCGTCATCGGACTTTGAGACTGCAATCTCTGATGGCTCTCCTGCTGCCGCGCCAGTCTGTGAACGAAAAACGTACGAATTGAAAATCGTGAAAAAAAAACATGGTGTTCCAGTAAAAAGTCCGTAGGATATTTAAGGACCGTCACAGATATTTCCATTACATTTCCACGTTGTGTTGGGACATTTATTTAAAAAAAATTAAGATATGCATATCGCGCGTGACTTCAAGGACAGTTCCAGGACTTGAAGCACCTCTGGACACCATGAAAATCTGTACCTGTGCTTCTCCTCCAGAGTCAGTCCCTTGCCGTCCTTAATCGGCGTCGAGCTCGTCGACCCCGAGGACGAAAGGTCGGCTCGAGGAAACGCTTCATTAAGTACGTTAGTCGCGGACGAGGAGTTGGTCGTTTGCATTAGCGCCTCGTCCAACTGTTGGGCCTCTTTTCGCACCGCGTCCAATTGCCGCAGAGCTTCGCGATGCTCGGACGTCACCCGGTTGACCATCTCGCCCACCAGGGCGGCGAGTGCCTCGTACTGCGACGGACTCAGACTTTGCTCTATGCAGAGCGGCAACAGGAAAGGCAGCACCTGCGTCGCCAGTACCTCTTTACTGATGCCCAATTTACTGTGGGTCAACACCATCTTGTATATGCCTGAAACAAACATAAAATAAACAAATTAAACTCAAAACATTAAGTTTCACATTCGTGGAGATTGAAATTGTATATTAAAAAAATATTCCATTAATTTGCGTTTTAATTTACCTATTCATTTACGTTTTAACTTACCTATTAATTTACGTTTTAATTTACCCATTCATTTACGTTTTAACTTACCTATTAATTTACGTTTTAATTTACCTATTCATTTACGTTTATCTTAACTATTAATTTACCTATTAAAAAAGGATTACCTATGATAGCCATCAGTACAGCGGGTTCTCCGGAATGTGGTATTTCCCGTAGAAACGGTAACACCTGATCGAGAACGAGCCAGCGATCGAGATTCTCAAGCATCTTGGCGAGGCACAATAAGCAATTTACGCGGACGCTCAAGCTCCTCCCACCGCTCGGCCCGGCCACGCAGAGCTTCCTTATCCTCGGAAGAATCATGTTTTTCATTGTGGGATTGTCGATCAGAGTCGCTATCGATGGCAACGCCGATAAGCAGAGTTCCTGGAGCTGTTCGAGACGCGAGTCCAGAGCCCGCGTCAGCATTGGCACTATGTCGTTCTTTATAACGTCGGCGGAGCAGAGTTTCAGCAGTAGATCGATGCGTTGCATCAGGACGAGACTTATCTGCGGGGATGGTGGAGTAAACGTTACATTAGTCAGTGTACCGATTTGGTAACATACGCAGTTTTTATCGGTACAGCAGACGACCGTGTAAGTTGCAAGCAAATTAGCCACGACGAACGGATTACCTGTGGCGGCTCCTCCAGCCCGAGCACCGGCTTCAAATGCGGCAATATATTCTCGCTGAATTCGTCCGCCGTGCAGGCTTCGAGAACTTGAAGAATGCTCGGTAATACGAACGGAATCATCGGCGCATTGACAAATTCCTTGTACAGACACGGCAGGACTCTGTGCAGTACGACCCGATGCGGCAATTGCTTCATCACCTGCGGCAGACCTTTGTAAAACTGAGACTTCTGTAGATTGTCCCATTGAAACAGCTTGTCCAGGTAGTTCAACGTCCTGACTCCGATATCCATAAAGTATTCGATCTATAATTGTAAAAATTGTAAAAAAAAAAAAAATAGTACATTAGGATGACATAACAAAAATAGGATGAAATATTTTTTAAAAATTAACAATTTTATAATTTATAATAAACCAAATTCTACGCTTCGAGCAAATTTCTAGTCTTTCTACTCTAAATATCTATTTTCTTATCACTCAAAGTGTGAAATATTTACATGTTTTTTCTTTCTATAAAAATTTCAAAGATTTATTATGTTAATAAACGAATGTAAAAGGGATTTTTTCCCGTCTATAAATAAATAAATAAATAAATAATCTTCAAAAAACAGTGTTTAGGTTTGTGGTAAGTGAAAACCGTTTGCACGGCCACCTTGATAAACTGATGAGCGTCCGGTCTCAGTTCGGGATTACTGCTCAGCATGAGTTTCACCGTGTCCCGGAAAGAATCCGGGATCGGCGAGAGTTTCGAAGACGGCAGGACGTTTTTGAAGTCCGCGAAGAAACGCCAACACTTGGACGCGTCGCCGTGAGACTCGTGAAGGGGACGGTTGCCCGGTGAATGCAAAACGTACGCGAGCATGCCCAGCGAGAATATATCGCTCGGGGGAGCGCAACTGCCCGCGGCTATGCATTCCGGAGCCTGGTAATCCAGCTGCGGCTGACCCACCGCGGGAATCGTCGGATCGTACTCCACGTACGACCATGATGGCTGGAACAAAAGTTTCAATAAAGAATTTAAATAAATCGTGCAATTTCGATTCGAAAAAAAATTAATTACATCCTATAGATTTTTATTACAAAATAAAATAAGAATAATTAAATAAATTCATTCAATTAAATTATTAATTTATTTATAATAAATAAATAAACACAATATTTCAATTACACATTCAAAATTGTCATGAAAAAAAAAAAAAAATAGAATACACCTATATGTAGCCTCTGCGGACAGAAAATTCAATATATGTAAAATAGTTTGTATCTAATAAATTAATAATAATTGAAATGAAAATGAAATGAAATGAAATATACCTGCTTGTCGTTGGGATTCTGATTTAGAGCGCAGCAGTCGAATCCGAATATCTTCCAAGCCCCGTACTTGTTGATGACGATGGACTCGGGACAGATATTTCTGTGAAGCAGTTTGACATCGCCGTGCAGAAAGGCGAGTCCCTCGCCGAGCTGCAGGAGTCCGTATCGGATCTCGACGTCCAGCAACTTGTAGTCCCGGAGAGTCTTGGGAAGGGGCTGGGCGGTGTTCTTGACGTTGCCGAGGGCGTTGGCGAGGCTGGCGAAGACAGGTTCAGTGGCGAAGGCAAGGCTGTCCCGAGACTCCTCGAGGGGATGCTGGACGATCAGAATCTGCGGATGTCGGAGTTTGGTCAGCTGCGTGACTCCTCGTTTGAGCGTCTCGAGGACGGACTCGCGCTCCTGCTTGCTCGACCACCGGTCGAGAAGCCGTTTCTCGAAAACGAAAATCGCAGCCTCCTGCCGGGTGGATTTCTTGAAGCCGCTGTAGACCTTCCACAGAAGGCCCGGGCCAGCACTGGCGATGTGGGCGGTTGCCTCGAACTCTCTCGTCACGGGATTTCCGGGCAGAACGCTGGACAGCTGGGAGAGACTGTAAGCGGTGCTGTTCACTGTGTTGCTTATCGTGTTGCTGACGGTGTTTCGCAGTTTGTTCAGAACTTCCATTTTTTTTGTAAATAGAAGCGCGGAACGGGACGACTTTGAAGGGACACGAGAAATGTGCAATTGTCGACTATCGTGATGCTCTTTTTTTTTGTGGGCCACTGAAGTTTCACTACGGTGAAACTTTGTCGGTGAGGATCGTAGACATGAGAGGCGCGCTTCGCGACGATTTTTGCGGGTATTTTTTTTTTATCATCACACTTTCTCCGAAGGGGCGCCGAAGGGAGAGTCGAATCATCGATTTTGACAACCGTGACAGCTCGACCTGAGGGCAGTCCGAGTTTCCAGGTTACTCGGCGACATGTCCGCTAAGTCGCGGGACAATTTTGGCGATGGGTTTCGTTGAACGTCCTCGAGATGACGCGCCGACCGAAAGCCCGATCAGGCGCGCGCATCGTGTATTCCTGAGGATTTTTGCTTTTTGAAGGTGAAGTGAAAGTCACGTGACGGGGCCATGAGTGTCAGAGAGATAGTTGCAATTTTCAAATTAACTTTATTCAATGGTGCTAATTTTTTTGAGAAGAAGCGAGTTCGAGCCGGATGCACACGGTAATTTCGCATTCGACCGGAAATTATATTTTTCTCAAAAACACCATTGAATAAAGTTAATTTGAAAATTGCAACGATCTTTCTCGCACGCACAGCTGTTCGACTTCCCCTCAAGGTCGTTAACCTGATAGACAAGCGGCACAAAAAGTTGCAGTTGGTGCAATAATTGCAACATGTGCCGCGCACATCGCAAATATCGCGCCAATATTAATTAATGTGTATATGTAATTAATTAATTTTTTTTTTAGAAAAAACCCATTCGAGCCGGATACATACGGTAATTTCGCATTCGGCCCGAATTCATATTTTTCTCAAAAAAATTAGCACCATTGAATAAAGTTAATTCGAAAATTGCAACTGTCTCTCTCGCACCGCACAGCTGTTCTACTTCCCCTCAAGGTCGTTAACCTGATAGACAAGCGGCACAAAAAGTTGCAGTTGGTGCAGTAATTGCGACATGTGCCGCACATGTCGCAAATATCGCGCCAATATTGCTACTTTTCGTGGTGCTTGTCTGTCAGGATTTATGCACGTGACTTTGGATTGCTTTTGCGATACAAAAGCAATCCAAAGTCACGTGCATAAACTTTTAACATATTGTAATTTCTGTATAAAATTTTACTTGTAGAAAAATTGGATCTTAAAAGTCGGTCTTTTTACAAGGCACCTTACGGGAGACCTGGAGAAGTTGATCTTCACATCGAGAATTAACATACTTAGATCAATGATAGTGGAAAAATATAAAGTGCTGCGGAGTCGCAAATCAATCAGGAATTGATGCGCAACAAAAAAAAGTTAAGTCACCGGACTAATGTTCAGTAGAACTGCGATCGAAGTGGGCGGTTTCGTTCCGAATGACCTTTCCTAACCTAATTCTCGTAAAAATGAAGTCAAATCCACACTAAACAAATAATCTGCTTACAAATAATCGGTTCAATCTAATTGCGCAAATTTTCATAGATACTCTAGTATTTTTTATAATATTATTGATGCAGACAAAATACCACATATAGTTAAGTTTTTATGTCGTATAGACGCTGATGTCTGTGATGCCGGCATACCGACATAGCTACCTTAACTCCTTACTTACCTTTTTACCGACGGAACTGGGCGCTTTCTTAGATTCAATTTAGAATTATCGTAATATTGACATACACTCTTCGGCGTGCAGTCGAATTTTCGTTAACATGATGTCCCGTATAATCTTACTTGAAAAACAATGCAACGCTATTCGAATTTACAACGAAAATTCTGTAGATCTAATTGGTTTTTACTCCGCATACTGCATCGTACAGTCGTATTACAGATTATTAATTTGTAATTGTAGGATACAAAAAAAAGAATATATTCGACACCGTGATGAGGTGGCCGATTAAATCATTTGCGCAAATATCGTGAAGTACGATATCACTACCCGTAATGCCTTGGAAAAAGGTTTCAAAATATATTATTATAAATACAGCGTCGAATATACCATCAATTGTTACGATACATAAAGATTGATCATCGAAACGCGATAATTTCATACCGAGCCAAAGGTTTCCATCGACAGAACGTAGAATTTTCCGGCGGTGAAGTAACAGGGATGACTACTTCGCATCAGAATTGGTATCAGGAGCTTTTGAGCATTCAGTGACATATCCTGCCAGTCCATATTATAACTATAACGGGAAGAAAGGGCAATAGAAATATGACTTGGTAGACTTTTTTGCCAAGTGACTAAGCGTGCGTTTATACGCACGCGATTGTGTGTATCTTTCCACTACGATTCATCAATTCCTGTCCGGGTAAGCTAACCATGTAAAGATGGAATACCTGGCCAATTATCATCATTACTTGTTGTATCAGCACTTCGGGATGTTTCCAATTTATCAGAACCTGCAATAACAAACAAACGGCAATCAGGATTTGTTTCTGCAATGCAAAATGTGTTTCGAAATTGAATTGTTTTAAATTACTTGTACGGCTGAGATGACTGTATTAAATGCAATCATGCCTAACAGCACAGCGTCAGATCCTGAACAACCGGTCTCGATTATATCAGCAAAACTACGTTACACAAACATAGAATAATCTTCCGAAAACACCTAACTATGCACGGTCATTCGCTTGTCCCGCGTACCTTATCGCCTCTGTGTGAAGAATGATGCATTCACACATTTTTTTATAATGCCAATCAATGCGAAGAGTAATAGTGTTGTCCTTATTCACCGTGTATTCATTTGCGATCAGCTTGAAATTGAACCTGGATGGGCAATGGTAATGCTATTCTCAATTAATTAATAATCGAATTACATTATCCCTCTACTGACTGGGATAAATATGCACTGAGAAAAAAGTATGGTATTTCTTACTATAACGAATAGTTCCCAGAGGGGACGTCTATATAGATAGTTTGTGATAGTATATATTCAATTGATTTAACTATAATCATAGTCACAATTATCATTTTTGGTCATTGTCGTAACTGTGAAATATAGACGTCCCGCCTAGGAACTATTTACTATGTAAGCTTTTCTCAGTGTGGGATGCAGAGTCTGGACGAAGTGAGGTTGATCAAGAACGAGGTCGTTTTCTTCGTCTATTCAATTAATTTCGGTCGCTAAGTCCTAGGGGGAAATTCAATTTGGCTTTCGAAATCGTTCAGCAATCAGTGCAACGTTCATGGTAAATACATAGTTGAGAGACTAAACGGTTGCACCCATTTTTAAAGGATAATCGGTAGAGGTACTCAACTTACACGATCTCCTCGCGGACTACCCAATCGTAAATTTGGATTGGTTTTGGGTTGCTTTCTTACGACTACAACCCAACTCTAATCGATACCAACCCAACCGTCGAGGCGTTGCACCTAACTAACTCTTAATCCACTCTTTTGGCGATTTGGTCGATTTTTCAAAGCCTGTCGTGATGCCGACCATGCAATATGCACTTGAGCCGAGATTTATCATTGTTCTCGGCATAGCACCAGAAATTGGGCTGTTGTGGTATAATCCGACTGTAAGCAAGTCTTCCATTCAACCAATATGACCGTTTGTATTATGGCTGGTTTCGAAAGATCCATAAAAAAGTCGACATTTACAAATTTTTCCAGTAAAAATTGCGAAGCGTTACATCAGTGCCTGACCAGGACCTCCTTAGCCTGCTTACAGACCTTATCAGGGTCTGATTCCATGCCCGCAGCATAAATACCAATCGTGATTTCAAATGACAACCGATCAACGTTCGATCGAAAACCCCTGTGTCGGTTTGTGCCACTGAACCGAAGAATAAATCGAACAAGAACCAACCAATTTTTCAGCCCGGCGGTCAGTTCACTATCAATCGACAATTGATCTACAGTCGGTTGACCGCAGGTCAACTGTAGATTAATGTAATAAATTAATAAAATCAGTTGAATGTGGATCGACTGCTGACAAACTGTGGACCTACTACTCGACTAAAAAATCGGTCCGTTCTTGGTCGATTTGCCCGTCGGTTTAACAGCACACACGCACGCAGCGATTTTCCGTCCGTTTATCGGTCAGTATTTTTACCAAGAGATTTTGTAATTTCTACCAGAATTGGGACAACAGTCGGTTAGGCGCACCGATTGACCGGTCGGTTTTTCAGGTTGAATCGGTCTGAAGCGATCAAAATATTGGAGACACAATTATACGCACCCAACAACTTCAAAAAGTGCACAAGCATGAACGACCCATAAAATGTACATGGCTCCAATGGCAACCATCATACTAATCACCAGCGTCGCCACTACAAATGTATGAGCCATTATGAACCAGTAGTATTTATCCGCATCAATACCGTACTCTGCTTCAACAACATACATTTTTGGCCGGCTTCCGTTCACAGGATCAACGAAGTCAAGTATTAAAGGTGACATACATAAGCCGAAGTAGAGTGTCATCGCGACATAAACACATACTGGCGAATCAAAAGCAAAAAATAAGCAATGATAAATTGAATCCGATGCACAAGCATTGTGAAGAAATAACAATAATTATTTACTCGTGTAAGTAACTATGATGTAGCGTCCTCCTTCGGCGTACTTTTCTAAGATAATCACTGCAGGTGTATTTTTAATCATTTCCCAATGCTCTTGCATTTTCGTCAACAAAAATTTAATCTGCAAAATTTTCTATTAGACACGAATATTTTCGTAGAACATATATAGATATGTACCGGAACCGTACATCGTCAACACGTTGAATACAACTCGACATCATGACGAAAATTCCTACTGCTATCAGCAAAATTGTTGTGCTATGTGCAAGAATGTTTATGTCTCGCCAAGCGTCATGCAATCGAACTAACTATTAAATGGAAATTGTAAAAAAGAAAACAACGCTTTAAAGGAAAATTCACACTGAGATAACGACTGCTACCATAGGTCCGATGAGTGTCAATGTCATGGCGAATATCGTCGAAGGCAGAATAATTCTCACGTATCTTGCCTGTTCCGGCCAAATCCCTATTCGGGACATGTGACCCTTTGTTAAGGCATAGTATGGGTGATCGAAGAAACTCATGGCTACAGCTCACTACTTGTACTGTTCTTCCAGCTCCTTCAAAAAAAATTCTGGATGGGAAACTTCGACAACTGCTTGAAAACGGTGAACGAGCCAAGATAGAAACCTGCCTCTAGTTCCTTCCCGACAGTAGGGTTGATGGCCCGCTGCATTTCCACGTAAAATGTATCGCTGGCGTACAATGATTGACGCGGCCGCTATTATGACGCTTATCATACTCATCACAACTCGCGCTAGCTCCCATGGTTGCCGTGCATATTTCATGAGTGCGTCACTCTTTTCCGCTACATTTTCTACGCTACTCCGGTCGGTGGGGTCCGGATGGCGGACCGAGTCTGTCTATGCGCAAAACAGTTATGTACATCAGCTCAGAGGAAATGTTTCTATTATGTTCTATTATGTTACAACGCAAGATCCAACCCTTGTTGAGAAAGAGTTCTTGAGAAAGGGATTACAGTTTTTTTGCTGTTTAGTTTCCTTCATCTTTGTCAAAATACAAAAAGTACGACACACTGGAAAACTTCTACTTCCATGAACAAAGTTGACAGAATCGGCTATGTTTCAATATCAAGAGACGGATCAATATCAAGAAACTTGGTCAATATTGTCATTTAGGTAAAGTATCAATATTGTCGGTAAGAAATTGTTACTAAATATTTATACATTTTAGTTTACGTTTTTTTATTATCCGGGCCTACCCTGATCGATAGACTGGAAAAATGCAATTTTTTCTCTCGGAAACCGGTAGACGTCAGAGAATTCCAGTTGGAGAATTTCGTGGCAAAAACGCATATGCTATAAAAGCCGAAATCTCGACAATATAGCGAATGGAGGTCATTTGGGATTCTCGAAATCCACTCCGATATGTTATGTGGGATTTGGGATTTTCGAAATTCACTTCAATATCCTGTGAAAGCCAAAATCTCGAGAATATAGCATGTGAGAGTCATTTAGGATTTTCGAAATCCACTTCCTTATGCTCTGAAAGCCAATATCTCGAGAATATAGCGAATAGAGGTGATTCGGGATTCTCGAAATC